>PVHY01008213.1:41405-62995 GCA_004024945.1 Uropsilus gracilis
TTTTTTTTTTTTTTTTGAGACTAGGTCTGGCTAATTTTGCCCGTGGAACCGCAGGCTCTTGTTGCCCGGGGTACCACAGACTCAAGCAATCCCCAGCCTTAGCTTCCCAGGTAGCTGGGATGACAGGCGCGCGCCACCACACCCAGCTATTTTTTTGGAACTAGGTCTCGCTACAGGTCCCAGGCGGGACTCGAACCGTGATCCTTAGTCCCAGCCGCTTCATAGGCTGAAGCTTACAAGCACCAGCCACAGTGTCCAGCCCTATCATACACCTTTTTCTTAATCAGTAGGATGAGAGGATCTGATCTGCCATCTCTGGAGAATGGGATGATGAAGCAAGCCTGGGAACAGTTAGGGGTTAGCATGAAAAGTGCTGTCTTTAGAGGATTCACACACTGAACTGACAGTCTGGAGAGAAGCAGATAAAATTGTCTTCTTGACTCCAATGTGGCTTTGAGGATTCAGGATGGGATGGGATGTTTAGTTGGGAGACTTTTTCTTCACTATCTAAGTCAGAAATCTTGTACCATATCAGATGACCTGAGCACCCTACCCCCCAAGCGATTTGGCTGACCAGAAGCATTTTCTGCTCGCCCAGTTCAGTACCAGACAGCATCATTCTGGAATGTTGTGCTGTTTCCTGCCTTAAACAAGTTCATACCATGATCTACAAATGGAAAGGAACATTATATTGGTGTGACAGACATCCTATCAATTTGATAAATGCTATCAAACCTCTTTCTGCTTTAGCAAGAGATGTAAAAGACAGGAAAGAGCTAGTCATGCAAAATGGAAAAGCAGATGAGAGTGATGCCATTTAAAGAGAAAAGGGACACAAAGGGAGATTACAGCAGAACGTACAAATTTCCCCAACTAGTTTTACTACTGACCTGTGAATGGACACACAGAAGTTGGGAGATTGGTATCATAAGTAGCTTCTAAACTCTAGCACATGTATGTAGATACACACATAATACATCACATATGCTTAATATATGTGTAGGTGTGTTCAATGGCTTTTTCTTTTTCCTGAATGATACTTGTTTTACATTTACTTCTGAGTAAATCCTAGGAACTATTAAGAGCAGGATGGAGAGAAAAGTAAGAAATGTTCAAGATGCTCAAGATAAGTGTAAGGCACCAGAAAAAGAGGCTGCATGTGACATAGAAGATGTCCTCTAGTTCAGTCATGCTTGAGTGACTCCTTTTGTCTCCAGCTATTTGAGAACCAATAAAAACTACTTCAGAGGTGTTCTAATACATGCATAGAGCATTAAATATGCATTCCCCAATTTTTGCTATTCTATTGCTGATGTGAGAGTTATACAGCATGCAGGGAGATTTCAGGGTCTCCAAGAAAATCTCTGCATAGCAATGGGTTTTCAGGCCAGTCATTCAAAGGATGAAATGTTTGTAAGTGGAATTGACCCCAGCTAGGGCACATTTATTTACTGTTTGGATTATCTTTTTTTTAATGCTTAACTTTTAATTTTGCAATAATTTTACACTTAAAAGTTGCAAAAATAGCACAAAAAGTTCCTATGTACTTTTCATTGAGCTTTCCCCAGTGTTAACATCTTCATAACCACAACACAAACAACTCCAGAAAATTCACATTGGCATAATTATATATCTAATCTGTAGACATTACCCACATCCCCTAGCTTTCTCCCACTGATGTCTTTTTCCTATTTCAGGACGCAATCCAGGACCACATGTTGCATTTAGTTGTCCTGTCTCCTTGGTCTCCTCCAATCTGTGACAGTTGTTGTCTTTTTTGGTCTTTAATGACCCTGACACTTTTCAGGAGTACTGGTCAGTATTTTGAAGACTCTGTCTTTGAGGTTATGCTTTTTGAACAAAAATGTCATAGCAATGATATTATATCCATCTCAAGCCATCATGTTGGAGGATTATGGTGCTTTATAAATTAACTTACTTTATTACTGAGGATGCAAAACTTGGTTAGGGTAGTATCTGCTAGAATTCTGTAAAAGTACTATTTTTCCTTTTATAATTAATTAATACATTGTAATGAGATTCTTTGAGACTGCAAATATCCTATTTTTCATTATGTGATACTCACTCAATTTAACAGCCATTGGCAAATTTTCTTTGTAACAATTATTAATGGTATCACCAAAAGGTGATTTCACTTATTTTACCATCCTTTTAATGTATATTCACTATAGTTGAAGAACTGTTCCTTCTCCCTCAGTTATTTGTTTATCTGATTACTTATTTATATCAGTATGAACACATAGTTTTTTTTTTTAATCTATAGATTATAATCCAAACTATCTAATTAATTTGTGAGTCTAGTCATATTAAGGCAAAGTCTATCAGGCAGCTATCTTGTAATCTACCTATAAAACAAAATGACAACCACTATTACTTGCTAGAATAGGATTTTAGTTGGTTTTGTTTTGTTTTTTAATCACCTACATCCCAGTTTCCTAAAAGATGAAAGTTGCATAAGCAAAAAGATCTTCTCATTGATCTTAACCTGCATGAATTTTTCAGAAACATTAAAGACTTGAAAGACATGAGAAAATGTTTGGTACATTCAATTAATTCCAGAGAGCCTTGCTTCAAGCAAGCCATTTTAAAAATACTTTCAAAGGCTAGAAAGGAGATTTTCAAACCAGGAAGAGAAAAATACATTCACTCTGGAAGATGAATAGGAAGATCAAACCCATATTGGAATCCTTAGAATTTGACCTGGAGTACTGAGAATTTGCCTAAATTGTAAAGGCACAACTTCTCTTCAACAGAATCACTCTTCCTATTATTTCCCGCTTATTAGGGGAAAGGAAAAGAACACAAACCCCACAAGTATTCCATGTAAATGAGGGACTTTCTCTGTGTACTATTTCAGAATCCTTTTTTCTGAGAAAAACCAAAAGTAAACAGTTGTAAAATGTTTAAAGGTTGCTCCTTTCCTCCGAATGTGTTCTTTAATACTTGAAACCATTCCTCACACCCCTTCTCAAAATCCCATGGCACTTCTGTCCTGTTCTTTAGACCATTACCACATACAGTCCTGTGTTGTAATCTCTGCATATATTTAAAGTCCCTAATCTTTCCTATTCAAAAATAAACTACTTTATTTGATGATATTAATGAATTATTTGTCGTTTTGTAGTGTTAATAAAGTCATAAGTGAATTATTTTTTTATCCTTATTTTTGGGACATATATATTACAATATTTATGGATTTCACTAAATGCTTCACATATATTTTGAAATCATATGGGGTGAAGATCACTAACTACACATTAGGGGACTTAATTTTGTGACCCTAAGTCACAAAGAACTTTTTTTTACTTTCCAGTTTTATTCATTTATTTGTTCATATTTATTTATTTATTTATTTATTTATTTATTTATTTATTTATTTATTTATTTATTCATTCATTCATTCATTCATTCATTCATTCATTCATTCATAATATATATATATTTCACATCTTTGTATTCCCTGGGGTTCACCACCATCTCCCCTCTCTAACTGTTCCCACTAATCCCCTTTACCCAGTTGTGTACTTTAGTTTGGTTGTTAGCCTATTTGGACCTTTCCTCTTGACCTTTTGTTTGTTTTTCCTATGTCCCATGTTTTAGTGAAATCATTTGGTTTCTGTCTTTTTCTTTCTGACTTATTTTTGCTAATATGCGTTTTTCTAGGTACACCCATGTTATCTCAAAATCATCAAGTTTGTCATTTTTAATTGAGTAATACTCATTGTGTACATATACTACACCATTTTTATCCATTCATCTATTTTGGGACATTTGGGTTGTATCCAGGTCCTTGCAATTATAAGTAGTGCTGTAATAAACATCTGAGTACAGGTATAAGTATTGAGGTTTCCTTTGGGTAGATTCCCAGAAGAGCGATTGCTGGGTCAAATGGTAATTCCATTTTCTTTAGTTTGAGGATTCGCTACACAGCTTTCCATAGTGCGTGGAACAGTTTACATTCCCACTAGCAGTGTATGAGTGTTCCTTTCTCTCCACATCCATGCCAAAACCTGTTGTTGCCCTGTTTTTGTTTTTGTTTTTTGACGTGGATCCTTCTTACTGGTGTAAGGTGGTATCTCATTGTGGTCTTGATTTGCATTCCCTGATTGCTAGTGAGGTTGAGTATTTTTTCAAATGCCTGTTGGCCATTTGTATTTCCTCTTTGGAGAAGTGTTATTTTAGTTCTTCTCTCCATTTTTTGACTGGGCTTCTTGTTTTGTTTTTGCTTAGTTGTGTGAGTTCCTTGTGGATCTGTGTTATCAAACCTTTATCACTTTTGTGGAGGGCAAAAATTTTCTACCATTCAGTTGGGTTTCTTTTTGTCTGTTGTCTCTTTTGTTGTGCAAAATCTTTCTAGTTTGATGTAGTTCCAGCTGTTTGTTTTCCTTCATTTTTTTGCCATCTGTAGATGTCCAGAGATGGATTTCTGAAGCAAAATTCATGGAGAGTTTTGCCCAAGTTTTCCTCTATGTATTTTATGGTTTCAGGTCTTACATACAAGTGAATGAAATTTCATTTTGAGTTAGTTTTTGTACACAGTGTGAGGGAGTTGTCTGGGTTCATTTTTTTTTTTTTTTTGCATGTCTTGGATCAGTTTCCCCAGCACTATTTACTGAAGAGGCTGTTCTTGTTCCAATGTAAGTTTTTCAATCCTTTGTCAAAGATTGGTTGACTATATATGTGTAGTTTTATTTCAGGGCATTCAATATCTGTTTTTTACCAGTACCATGCTGTCTTAATTACTGTGGTTTTGTAGTATAGTCTGAAGTCCAGAATAGTAATACCTCTGTTCTCTTTCTTTTGATCAGGAGCCTTTTTTATATTCAAGGTCTTTTGTTATTCCATATGAATTTCTGTAATTTTTGTTCTATCTCTTTGAAGAATGTCATTGGAATTTTTATAGGGATTGCATTGAATCTGTAGATTGCTTTTAGTAGAATGGTCATTTTGATGATGTTAATTCTTCCAATCCATGACCAGGGAATGTCTTTCCATTTCCTTATGTCTTCTTCTATCTCTCACAAAGAAATTCTCAATCCTCAAAAGCACAAATCATAGACAAAAACAACACTCAACTTAAAGTTTATCTTTTAAAAAGTGATGTAAAATGGTCAAAGGCAGAGACATATACTAAATAAAAAACATTTTTACAATGCTAATGCTGATGTTGAATTAATACCTAGAATATACAACATTCAATTTTCAGATCAACAATAATGACAAAAATAGACAGGTCCCTATTCCATACTCTCAGACTCCTAAAATTACAGGAGAGAAGCTCCTTAGAACTAACAAACATATTAGGAGAGGCACTATGTATTTCCAAAAATGCAAATCAAAATAATAGAGATAGCACTTTATGAGAATAGCAAGATTTTGGAAACTCTTTACCATTAAATACTGGCAGGGCCACAGGACCTTTAAGCATGGCTTAAAGGATGTAGGATGTAGGCTGGAATAGTCACTCCAAAGAGCAGACAGGCAGAACTCAAGTGCATAAAATCTCTGACTACCCCACAATCTGGCAGTTACACTATGACCTGTGTCCAAAGAAAACTTCAACAGATCCCTGAAGACCCTCAGTGTTACTTTTGAAGGTAGAGATTTGTAGTCCAAAATGATTTTATAGACAAAATCTAGTAATCAAGTAACAGATACTTAATCTCTTCAAAAAGGATGCAGAGGATAGAAAAATGAAGTTTTCTACTTATTTTGTAAAACTAGGTTTACTGAGTAGATCAGTGTTATTAAACTTTGCCTCACCATCTTCAGAAAATATTTATATATTTTTCCAATTCTTATAAAATTTTATTTTTCTATATTATTTCAACAAATTTAATGTTGCTCACAACTTAGTTCATATTAGAGGTGAATATTGTTTGCATTTTTGTCCAAAGATTTTGTTTTTCATATTTTTACATTTAACTTTTCTTTTTATTCCTATTTTGGTCATTGTCCCATTACACTTCTCTTCCTGGTCCATGATTAATCTAGTATCCATTACTGTATTTATTTCTCATTCCCATAGTTTTTTCCAAACTAGAAGAGTGAATAATTCCTTTGTTTTTCTTTATCCTTCATGGTCTTGATACATTTGAAGAGTTATGACCAGTTATTTTGTAAAATTTCCCTTGATTTCAGTTAGCTTAATGTGTGCTTAGAATTGCAATCAGGTTATTCACTTTTGAAACAGTACTACAAAATCATGAGATGTTCTCTGCACATCATATCAGGGGGTACATGGTGTTGATATGTCTCATTTGTCATATCAACAAATTATTTTTGTCACATAATCATTACATGATTATGTGAATTCTGATCACTCAATTAAGGTGTCATTTGTGAGGTTCCGCCACTGTGATAGTACAATTTTCCCCTTTGTATTTAGCAAATATCTTACAGAAAGACATGTAAATGATGTAAATAATTTGCTTTTCACCCTAACAGCCTAAACTATTTCAACAATTATTACCAATTTCTTTGTCAACTAGTGGGTTTCCCTTCATAATCATGTCTCTATTTATTTCATTCTTTTTGAAGTGTCATCAACAGATAAAAAGTACAGATTTGATATACAGCATGAGTTTTTGATATATATGTTGTAAAATGATTGTCACAATAAGTTTCATTAGCAAATTTCACCTTACACAGTACCTGTATGTATGTATATGTGTGTAATGAGAACACTTGAGATCTGTTCTCTTAGCAAAATTCTAGTATAGCACATATATTATTAATTATAGATACTATGCTATACATTAAGTCTCCAGAACTTATTCATCTTATACCTGAATGTTTGCACTCTTTGATGAATTTGACTTTTTTTGAGACCACATATAAGAGATTATGTAGATTTGTCTTTGCATATCTCATTTATTTCACTCAGCATAACTTCTTCCAGGTGCAACCATGTTGCGAAAGGCATATTTTACTTCTTTTACAAGGTTTTACCTTCTTTCATAAGGCTGAATAATGCACAAACATACATATATGTGTGCAGCTTAGTATAACATGTATGCACTTATATAAATATATGCATATATATTTATGCCATTTTATAAGTAAATAATAGTATATAAACCACATTCTTTTATCCATTAATGGAAAATCAGGTCGCTTCCATATCTTGACTAATGTGATGCTGCTATGAACACTGAAGTACAAATATCTATTGAAATAATGACCTTATTTCCTTTGGAAATAAACCAAATAATGAAGATTGCTGGATCATAGAGTAGTTCTATTTTTAATTTTTTGAGAAACCTTCATACCTTGAAGTTGGAATTTGGATTGAGATTGTTTGGAATTTACAAATCAACATGGAAATAATTTATATCTTTGTAATATTGAGTCTTCTTTTATATGAACAAAGTATATTTTTCTATTTATTTAATTCTCTTCAATATTTTACAATAAGCTTTCCAACGTCTTCATAAAGTCTTGAATATATTTTGTCAGACATATTCCAAATCCTTTATATTTGTTGTATGCTTACAAACAATATCTTTTCAAAGACTTCATTTTCTATTTGATTCTATTTATAAACTACAACTTATTTCACTTACAAATTTTTATTCTTGGACTTTTAAAACTCCATTATTGCAGCTTATATGAGAATTCACCACCATAGTAAAGTTCCTTTTATTCTAATTCACTAAGAACAAAAAACTATAAAGTTTTGTTCTTCACATTGCAAAATTTTATCAAATTATTTCACAGTATCTTTACTCCTAGGTGTGAGAAAAACTGAAAACTATAATCATTGTGCTGTATAGTTATTTGCTCACTGAAAACTAGTAGTCCAGTACTCCAGAGGGAAGAGAGACTGGGCGGGGGGGCGGGGGTCTCTGGAAATCTATGCTTCAAGTTTCATTCCAGATACTTCTTTTAAAAATCAGTAGCTCTTGGTTTATGTATTGGCATAGACTATAGTAGTTCTCTAAGGAGTAGAAGTTTATTTACTCCATACTGTTGGTATCAAATTCTAAAATCTTAAGTACAAAGCTCCCTGAAGCCTTAATCCCTGGAGGTAGAGTCCTGTATTAGAAAAGCAGCTTGCAGAGCTATGGAATCCCTCAAAACCTCAGTGTCTTGTGGACAACAAGCAGGCACTGTTGACTCTCTTCCTCCTTTTCGCAGGTTTTCATTCATCTAGCCTTCTGTTATATTTTGAACTAATTTTGAATTTTATTTCTGGAGATCATTTTCATAGTTCTGAGTTACTCAGAGAAAAGACATGCTCTCAATAAATGACTAATGGAACTGAAGTTTTTTATTTTTATTTATTTATTTTTTTTTTTGAGACTAGGTCTCGCTATTCTTGCCCGTGGAACCACAGGCTCATGTTGCCTGGGGTACTACAAACTCAAGCAATCCCCAGCCTCAGCTTCCCAGGTCACTGGGATTATAGGCACGCGCCACCACGTTCAGCTATTTTTTTGGAACTAGGTCTCGCTAGGAGCCCCCGGCTGGACTCGAACTGTGATCCCTGGTCCCTGCTGCGGCTTCCTGTGTTGCCGCTTATAAGAATGCATCACCATCCCCAGCCTGGAACTGAATTTTTAAAAAGGCAGGTACAGTTTAAATTTTAATAAAAATGGGGTTCTCTTCTAAACTCAGTGCTCACCTCCATCTGGTGCTTTTTCCTAAAAAGTTAGTGAAGCAGAACTACTACGTCTTAAAAATACGTACTGAACTTGGTATCAGGTAATAGCGCAGCCTGTGACAAGGATAAAAAAGTTTTCTGACTGAAATTGGGTGCAAAATGGGGCAGAAACCTCCCACCAACAAGTAAAAAAAAAAAAAAAGCAACACTTTTAAAATGTGTCTTTTGCCGCCCAGATTCTTTCAGATTCTTACCACCCACGGGTCAAATACAATTTAACAACAGGGTTTTATTAACAAGGGAAATTAACCAGGAAAACAAAAAGTCCACCAAAAAGTCCTTACTGCCATAAGTGGCCAGTTACCTTACGCCAGTCACCACTTTTAATCCTAAGGTCCCAAAGACATGTCCAAAATGGTAATCTTTTTGCCCCTCCAAACCTGAGGCAGGCACTTTGCAAAATTCAGTCCTTTTTCATCTTCTCTTTCCAGTGTTCCAAGCTGTTCAGCTTCTCCAAAACTCTTCAAAACAATAAATGCTGATGCAAAATCAGCTTTCTAAATCCTTGGCTATTTCCAGGTACCAGCTCACTCTTGCAGGGGGGCTTCAGCCCAGCCTGGCCACTCAGACTCCTCTTTACTAGATCACCATTCTTGTGTCCCCCTTCCTTCCCAAAAGTCTTTCTCAGGCGCAGCTCCTTTCTTTTTATATCTTTTTCTTGCTTCCCTCTCTCCTCCTGAAAACCAGAGTTTCCAATTTCCCCACTCACACCCTCCTGGTGATTCATTTTCTCTTCCCTGTGGGACCTTGAAACAATAGCCCTGGGGTGTTAGTTTTGCATATTATTATTATTTTTATTACTATAAAGTTTATTCCAGTTGACAATTTAGACCATATACATGTACATGAAAATTCCATAAAAAGGATGAGTATGTAGGGGCTTAGAAGGGGTTGAGATGGGAGGGAGTGGTCAGGGAGGGAAGGTGGTGGCTGGTCCCCAGGGAATACAAAGATGTGAAACACATATACCCAGCCTCAGCTTCCCAGGTAGCTGGGATGACAGGCACGCCACCATGCCCAGCTATTTTTTTTGGAACTAGGTCTCGCTATGGGTCCCAGGCGGGACTCGAACCGCAATCCCTAGCCCTGGCCGCTTCATAGGCTGAAGCTTACAAGCATGAGCCACCATGGCCAGCCGGCTCTCTTTTTCTTTCTCCCATTCCCTAATAACCCTGTCCTTTTTAAAAATTTTTTTTAATTTTAATTTTAATTTTGCGTATATATAGATATTTATATTTATATTTATATTACATTATTCTATTGTTGTGTACCCCAGGGTTTTCCCACTTCACTAACACCTGTTAACCATCCTGATCTTTTGTGCTCTTCACCTCCCCTGCCTTTTTCCCCCTCCTCTCTCTCGCTCCATGGTTCAGTCCCATTGGTTGTTTTTATTCTTTCTTATTCATTTGTTTGTTTTTCCCTATATCCATCATATAAGTGAGACCATCCTGTATTCTCTTTTTCTTGACTTATTTCTGCTAACATGAGTCTTTCTAGTTCCATCCAGGCTGCTGAGAATGACATGTGTTTGTTCTTCTTGATTGATGTGCAGTATTCCATCGTGTATATGTACGACATTTTTTTTAGCCAATTAGTTTTGCATATTAACCAGGGTTGCTCAAGGTTTGTAACAAAATAAAAAAAGGCAGTATCCTTATCTGGTTTAGGGGGGTTTAGGGGGGTAACCTCTTTTTTTCAAACACAGCTAATGGCAGCAATGCCTAAATTTTATGAACAAATAACACTGCCCATGTTGGGGTCATGGCTTCATGACCACAAGGGCTCATACTTTTACAGTGAAATCAGCATCACAGGACTAGGATCACCTGAGTTTACCTGGTCTAACCAGATATATCGCCAGCATGATGATCTATATTTATGGGGAAATACATTGAGGCAGAGAATTTTGAATATTTCCCTTAAAAAGTGAATGTGTCTAGACTTCCAGAGTTAAGGCAAATTTAATATATTTTTACTTTTACTAAGCTATAACTAAGTTGACATACAACATTTATAATTTTAAGATGTACATTGTGATGATTTGATACACATGTGCATTCCAAATCATCAATCTGATAAGAGGTTTGTATTCAAACTACATAAGAAACTCATACAACTTAATAGCTAAACACCAAAGAACCTGATCTGATAATTTGCAGAGGACCTGAAATGAAAACATGCAAATTACTAGCAGGCACAAAGAATGTTCAACATCAATAATCATCAGAAAAATACAAATCTAAACCAAAATATGATATCACCTTACACCCATTGGAATGGCTATTAATAAAAATGACCAGAAACATTAAGGGTGAGGATGTGAAGAAAAGAGAACCCTGATACAGTGTTATATACACTTAATATAAACTGGTCAGTCGATAATGAGAAAGAGCATGAAGTTTCCTCAAAAAGTTAGAAGAAAGAAACTACTATATGACCTAGCAATCCCCACTTTTGGGCACAGACTCAAAGGAAATGAAATCACTACCACAAAACTGTACACTTGTAGCATTATTCAAAGCATTTTTAACAGAAATTTGTTCTGCATTTTATTTATAATACTATGTGTTTGCTTTCATGAAATTTATTCATATGTATTTATGAATTCAAGAGGCTCTGATAGTTTACCTTTATCACTGCTTCCTTGGCCAGATTACTCCCTTTCTGTAGCTTTTTCTGTAGCTCTTTGTGAACTTATTGGCAAAAGATTCGTGTGTCTTTTCCTTTCAATGATTTGGCTTTTATGAAAACTACAAAGCTGGAGCTATATCAGTATCTTGTTTTTTCATTCATCCCTGAGGACAAGAAAACAAATATTGATCATTATTCCTTTTGACTTGGGGATTTCACAGTTACCAAGCCCTTTCTTTTTTTATATTTATGTACTTTTCTGGGTGGATCAAAAGGTAGGACATGGGGTAAACCCTTTTTAAAGAGAGAGAGAGATAATATACATTGAGGATTTCAATATTTTTTTGACAAGGTGACACTCATATTCATGTAAACAATCCAACAGTTAGGGTGTGAGCACACACATATATGGGGACTGGGGAGGGGTCCTAAGGACAAGCTCTTGGCAATAGAGACCTTTACTTTCCAGCACATGAGTCAGCGATCTCTGGATACACATGCAGGCTGGAACAGAAGAGCATTCCAAGGCACACTGCATGATGCATATTGATTTCAAAACATCCTCCAGATGCAGATATTTTTTCAATATCCTTCTATTAACTTTTTATCTTTCAAAAGTTTTTTTCCCCAAAAAAATATAATTAAAAGGTTTATTAATACATAGTCTATATCTGGTTAAATGAAGTTTTACAATATGTAATTTTTACCTTTCATAAAACTCCCTTAAAAAAAACCCCAGGGAATAATAAACAAAAGATTGAATCAATTATTTTCTAGAAATATTATTCAATTAAAAGCTTCTTTTGGAGTATTTCTTTAGATTATAAAGTTGTCAAGAAAACCATGAAAAAAAGGTAAGGAAGAAATAGAAATTCAAAAATAAAATAGAAAGGAGGAAAGGAAAGGGTCACCTATAAGAGGGAGAGAAAAGAGAATGGAAAAAAAAAGAGTGGGGTGTAGAGAGGGTGGTGGCAGAGAAGGGAGAAGAGGAGAGGAATTTGGGAAGAAAAGATGATTCAGAAATGACTAGTGGTTTCTTGAGTTATAAAGAAGGACAATAGCCACTAAAAGAGATTGTTTTTCCTTAAAAACAAAAACAGATCTTTCAGATATCCCTTCATCCATCTCTCCTCCCCACCTCCAATCATACCCCACTTATATCTGAGGGGATTTCAGGGGAGCATGAATCTCTTTGAATCACTTGCTTGTCTTTTTCTCCAAAGTATTTATTTAACACTTGAACTTTTTACCCTTTTCATTAATGAACTCTAGAAACTCCAACTTTGTAAATCTTTGGGGAGAAAAATATTTGTGACCTAATTTTGAAATAGACTTAATTAGTTAAAAGAAAAGCTGTTTCATGGTTTCATTAAAATCATCTGCCTCATTATTTAAATAGATTTTTTTGGCATTCCTTTTATGAGTGAATATGCAATAAGAAAAGATCAGAGAGAAAGAATGAACATGTTTTAATGACTACCACTTCTTTCTGTGTTTAGGAATCACACTAAGCTCTGAACACTGTTTTTGTTATTATTATCCTGAAAACCTTGGTGTTTAGCTCCTATATGAGGCAACATATCTGTATACTTTGTTTTCTAAATAAATTTTGACAAGAGTCCATTTGGGAGACAGAAAACATAAGACCTTTGCAATTCTTTAAGCAGTGTGAGTTCCTATGCAGACTTAGGATAGGCTGTGTAATATTTGGTACATTTCTCAAATTCTCTAAACCTCCAGCCTTTTTACATGTAAAACGAGAAGAATAACATTTACTTATCTTTATATTTTAATTCCAGTTTCAGTATATACAAAATTTTTAGTTTGATGCATTACCATTAGTTTACTTTGTTTTTCTTTCCCTTTCTTGTTGGAGTCTAGTCATCAAAAACATCACTGAAATCAATACTGTGTAGCATGTTGCCTGTTTTCTTCTATGTGTTTACAGTTTTCAGGTCTTCAAGTCTTTTATCCGTTTGGAGTTGGTTTTTATTATGGTGTGAGACAGTGGTCTGGTCTAGTTTCATTCTTTTTTGCATGTGGTGGTCTAGTTTTCACATTACCACTCATTGCAGGGACATGCCTGCACACTGCACATTTGTTCAGTGCACACTCTTGGTTTCTTTGTTGTAGATTAACTGTCCATACAAGTGTGGTTTTATTTCTGGGTTGTGAATTCTAGTCCAGTGATTTATGTGTGCATTTTTAGTCTCATATCATACAGCTTTGATTACTGTTGACTTATTGTATAATCTGAAGTCTGAGGTTGTGATCTCTCTGTTCTTCCTTGCTTTGGTAATTCAGAGTCTTTTGTGACTCCATAACATTTTTCAGTAATATTTCTTTTATTTCTTGGAAGAATTCCATTATAAGGATTACACTGAATTTGTATATGGTTTTAGGTAAGATGATCATTTTAACAACATTTATTCTTTCAATCCATGAGCAGAGAATATATATTCCATTTCTTTGTCCACTATTTCTTTTGACATGTCTTATTTGTCATGTCAAGTTGAAGCCATGACCCTAACATGGGCAGTGTATTTGTTCATAAAATTTAGGCATTGCCATTAGCTGTGCCTGAAAAACAAAGAGGTAAAAGAGGCCTAAACAGGGTAAGAGTACTTCCTTTCTATACTTTGTTGCAATCTGGGGTGGAGAAGAGAAAGTGAATCACCAAGAGGGTGTGTAGAAGGAATTGAACCCTTAGCTTTTCAGAATATAAAAAGAGACAGAGACTGAGGGAGAGAGAGACTTTTGGGAAGGGAGAGAGATGAGAATGGCAGGCTGGTAAAAAGTAGCCTGAGAACCCAAGCTAGGCAGAAGCCCCCTGGAAGAGGAGATGGTGGTGGCAAGGAGCCATGGGGGCCAGTAGAAGAGTGGCAAGTGTGGAGCATGTGGCATCACAGTAAACTGGCAAGGAAAGCTGGTACCTGAAGATAGCCAGGGATTTGGAAAGTTGATTTTTGCATCAGCATTTGCTGAAGAACTTTGAAGCGCTTTGGAGAAGCGGAACTTCTTGGAACACTGGAGAGGGAAGCAAAGAGAAGACATTGGAGAAAGACTAGACTTTGCAGTGCCTGCCTTGGATTTGAAGAGGCAAAGCAGTACCATCATGGACTTGTGTCTTTGGGACCTTTGGGACTAAAAGTGGTGACTGGGGTAAGATAACTGGTCATGTATTGCTTTAAGGACTTTTTGTTTTTCTTGTTAATTTTCCTTGTAAATAAAACCCTGTTGTTAAATTGCATTTGACTGGCAACTGCTACATGCAGGTGGTATGAACTTGAGGAAACCTGGGTGGCAGAAGCTGCATTTTTAAAGTGCTGCTTCCTAACAGGAGAAGTAGAAAACAAGGAATGTAGCAAAATCAACAGAACAGAACAGAACAGAACAGAACGTCATTGGCGAACAGAAGAATGAGGTTGAAACCCTAAATAAGAAAATGAAGGAGTATATAAGAGGAGTAATAGTGGACCTCAAAAATACAGGGAAAAGCCATGAAAGCAGACTAGAAGAAATTGAAGAATAAATCAGCACACTGGAGGATACAGAAGTAGAGAGAACTGAGAGAAAAAGAGTGAGAAAAACAAAGTAAGAAGACAGAAGAAAAAAAAATCAGAGATCTATCACTTAATTAAAAAAAAACGGAATATAAGAGTAATTGGAATCCCAGGAAAAGAGAAAGACATAGGAAATGAAAGGCTTTTTAATGCAATAATAGAAAAAAACTTCCCAAACTTGAAGAACAAAATGAAAACAGACATACAGGAAGCAAAAAGGACACCAAGCTACTTTAATGAAAGAAAAACCCAGCAAAACACATAATTGTAAAAATTCCAAGAGTCCAAGATAATGAAAAAGTAATGAGAATGACTAGAGAGAGGAAACAGATAACCTACAAAGGAAAACCCATTAGACTGACCTCAGATTTCTCTGAAGAGAAACTCCAAGCAAGAAGAGAATGGAACCACATCTTAAAAAAACTCCAAGACAAAAAGTGCCAGCCAAGAATACTCTACCCTGCAAAACTGTCCTTCCTTTATGAAAGAAAAATTAGAACCTTCTCAGACAAACAAAGTCTCCAAAAATTTGCTACCACAAAACCCCCACTCCAAGAAATATTGGAAGAAGCCTCAAAACCAAAACCCTCAGACAAATAAATAGAATAACCATAGCAAGAAACCAAAGCAGAACCTCAAAATGACCTCTAGAAAACCAATACTAGAATCTCACATTTTAAGAATCACTCTTAATGTCAATGGTCTAAACTAATCAATCAAAAGACACAGAGTTGTAGACTGGATCAAAAGACAGAATTCAGCATTCTGCTGTCTCCAGGAAACACATCTAATCCCCAAAGATAATCATAGACTGAAGGTGAAAGGATGAAGAACAATTCTACAAGCAACGATCCCCCCAAAAAAGCAGGGGTAGCCATTCTCATAGCAGATAAAGCAGATTTCAGAATAAAATAAGTGACAAAGGATAAAGACAAACACTACCTAATGGCATGTGGTTCAACCCACCAAAAGGAGATAACAATTATCAACATATATTCACCAAATGAGGGAGCACCAAGATTCATAAGACAGCTACTAGCAGAACTGAAAACAAATATTGGTGAAAAAACATACATTGTAGGAGACTTTAACACCCCACTCTCACCAAGAGACAGATCAGCAAAACAGAAATTAACAAGGACACAAAAGCTTTAAAGGAAGACCTAGACCAAATGGACCTAATAGATATCTATAGGACACTGCACTCCCCCAAAAGGGAATACACCTCCTTTTCAAATGCACATGAATCCTTCTCAAAAATTGACCACATATTAGGACACAAGGAAAACTTGAATAAATACACAAAAATGAAAATTATACCAACTTTTTTCTCTGATCATAAAGGCATCAAACTAGAAATTAACAATGAAGAGAAAGCAAGAAGAGTGTCCAATACATGGAGACTGAACATTATGCTACTAAACGAAGAATGGGTAATTGAAGAAATTAAAACCTACTTTGAAACAAATGAAAAAGAAGACACATTTCAAAATGTCTGGGACTCAGCAAAAGCATATCTAAGAGGAAGGTTCATAGCAATACAGGCCCATATCAAAAACCAAGAAAATATCCAAAGGGGAAAAAAAAACCCTCATATCCTAACTTGAAAAATTAGAAAAAGAACAACAGGAAAAGCTAAAACCCAACAGAAGACAAGAAATAATAAAAATAAAAGAAGAAATAAATAATCTAGAAACCAAAAAAGACTGTCCAGAAGATCAACATAACTAAGAGCTGGTTCTTTGAAAAAATAAATAAAATTGACAAACCCCTTGCAAAGCTCACAAAGAAAAGGAGAACACTCAAATAAATAGAATCACAAATAAAATACTAGAAATTACAACAGACACAAAAGAAATCCAAAGGATAATCAGAGACTACTATGAACATCTATATGGAAACAAATACAACAAGCTGGATGAGATGGACAAATTCTTGGAAAAATACAACTACCCAAAATTGAACAAAGAAGAAATAGAGAGCCTAAATAACCCAATCACAAGCAGTGAAATTGCAGCAGTCAATAAAACTCTCCCTAAAAACAAGAGCCCCCAGGACCAGATGGCTTTACAAATGAATTCTACAAGACATTCAAAAAGGAAATAACACCTACACTACTAAAACTCTTGCAAAAAATTGAGAAATAAGTAAAACTCCCAAACACATTCTATGTGAAGCAAACATCACAGTCATACCTAAATCAAATAAAGAAAGCAAACTATAGACCAATTTCTCTAATGAACATAGACGTAAAAATTTTAAACAAATACTAGCAAATTGAATCCAAAGAGGCATAAAATGCATTATTCACCTTGATTTAAAAACCCTGGGATTTATCCCAGGGGCACAGGGATGGTTCTACATCTGGAAATCAATTAACATAATGCACCACATCAACAAGAAGAAAAACAAAAACCACATGATCCTATCAATAGATGCAGAGAAAGGGTTCAACAAAGTCCAGCACCCATTTATTATAAAAGTCCCTGGAAAATTGGAGATCAAAGGAATATACCTCAACATAATAAAAGCTATCTATGAAAAAACTATAGCAACCATCATCTTAAATAGGGAAAAACTAAAATCATAACAATTAAGATCTGAAACCAGGCAAGGATGCCCACTCTCTCCACTACTTCTTAACATTGTATTAGAAGTTCTAGCCAGGGCAATAAGGCAAGAGAAAGATATAAAAGGGATACAAATAGAAAAAGAGGAACTTGAGCTATCATTATATACAGATGATATGATTCTTTATGTAGATAACCCCAAAAAATTCACAGAAAAACTTCTTGAAACAATAAACCAGTTCAGTAAAGTAGCAGGTTACAAAATCAACACACAGAAGTCAGTAGCCTTCCTATATGCAAAAAGCCAAGCAGCAGAAGAAGAAATTTAAAAAGCCATCCCATTTACCATTGCATCAAAAACAACTAAATATCTGGGAATAAACTTAACAAAACATATGAAAGAACAATACAAAGAAAACTTTAAAATGCTACTAAAAGAGATAGAAGACATAAGGAAATGGAAAGACATTCCTTGCTCATGGATAGGCACAATTAACATCAACAAAATGGCAATCCTACCAAAAGCTATCTACAGATTCAATGGAATCCCTATAAAAATTCCAATGAAATATCTTTAAAGAGAACAAAAATTACAAAAATTCATATGGAATAACAAAAAACCTTGATTTCAAAAAAACCTCCTTGCCAAGAAAAGAGAATGGAGGCCTAACTATTCTAGACTTCAAGCTATACTTCAAAGCCATAATTAAAACAGCATGGCACTGGTACAATAACAGACAATCAGGCCAAAGGAACAGAACTGAGAGCCCAAGCATTCCAAAATGTCTGGGATGCAACAAAAGCATACCTAAGAGGAAGGTTTATAGTAATACAGGCCCATATCAAAAAGCAAGAAAATAACCAAAGAAATAACCTTATTTCATAAATCAAAAAATTGGAAAAAGAGCAACAAAAAAATCCCAAACCCAGAAGAAGACAACAATAATAAAAATAAAAGAAGAAATAAATAACCTAGAAACCAAAAAGATGATCCAGAAGATCAACAAAAACAAAAGCTGGTTCTTTGAAAAAAATAAATAAAATTGATAAACCCCTTGCAAAGCTCACAAAGGAAAGAAGAGAGAAAATTCAAATAAACAGGATCACAAATGAGAGAGGAGAAATTACAACAGATACAAAAGAAATCCAAAGGATAATAAGAGATTACTATGAACAACTATATGGAAATAAATATAGTTGGACAGGTTCTTAGAAAGACAGGTTCTTAGAAAGACACACTACCCAAAATCGAGCAAAGATGATATAGAGAATTTAAACAATCCAATTACAAACAGCAAAATTGAAGCAGTCAATAAAACTCTCCCTAAAAACAAGAGCCCAGGACCAGATGGCTTTAGTAATGAAATCTGCCAGACATTCAAAGATGAAATAACACCTGCACTACTAAAGCTTTTCCAAAAATTTGAGAAAGAAGGAAAACTGCCAAACATATTCTATGTGAAGCAAACATCATACTCATGCCAAAATCAAGTAAGGACAGCACCAAGAAAGAAAACTATAGACCAATTTCCCTAATGAACATGGATGCAAAAATTTTAAACAAAATCCTGGCGAATCCAACGATGCATAAAATGCATTCTGCACCATGATCAAGTAGGATTTATCCCAGGGGCACAAGGATGGTTCTACATCTGGAAATCAATTAACATAATACACCACATCAACAAAGAGAAAAATAAGAACCACATGATCATATCAATAGATGCAGAGAAAGCATTCAACGAAGTCCAGCATCCATTCATGATAAAGGTCCTTGAAAAAATGGGGATTAAGGGATCATACCTCAACATAATAAAAGCAATCCATGACAAGCCTACGGCAAACATCATCCTAAATGGAGAAAAACTAAAATCATTCCAATTAAGATCTGGACCAAGGCAAGGATACCACTCTCCCCACTACTTTTTAACATTGTACTGGAAGTTTTAGCTAGGGCAATAAGGCAAGAGAAACACATAAAAGGGATACAAATAGGAAAAGAGGAACTGGAGCTATCATTATATGCAGATGACAGATGACATGATTCCCTATATAGAGAACCCCAAAAAATCACAGAAAAACTGCTTGAAATATTAAACCAGCTCAGTAAGGTAGCCGATTACAAAATCAACACACAGATGTCAGTAGCTTTCCTATACGTTAAAAACCAAGAAGAGGAAGAAGAAATTAAAAAAGCTATCCCATTTACCATTGCACCAAAAACAATTAAATACCTGGGAATAAACCCAACAAAGCATGTGAAAAATCTATACAAAGAAAACTTTTAAAAAATGCTAAAAGAGATAGAAGAAGACATAAGGGAATGGAAAGACTTTCCTTGCTCATGGATAGGAAGCATTAACATCATCAAAATGGCCATCCTTCCAAAAGTAATCTACAGATTCAATGCAATTCCTATAAAAATTCCAATGACATTCTTTTAAGAGAGAAAAACAATTACAGAAGTTCATATGGAATAACAAACAACCTCAAATATCAAAAAGCCTGCTGGCCAAAAAAAGAGAGAATGGAGGGCCAACTATCCCAGGCCTCAAGTTATACTACAAAGCCATAATAATTAAAATAGCATGTTACTGTTACAACAACAGACAATCAGTCCAATGGTACAGAATTGAGTGCTCGGAAATAAAACCACACATATATAGTCAACTAATCTTACATTGGAACAAAGATAGCCTCTTCAATAAATTGTGCTCGGAAAATTGGAATAAGACCTGCAAAAAAATGGACCAGGACAACATCCTTACACCTTGTACAAAAACCAACTCAAAATGGATAAAAGACTTAGATGTCAGACCTGAAACCATAACATACATAGAAAATAACTTGGGAAAACCCTCCAGGAAGTACAATTCAGAAACCCCTTTCTGGAAAAATCTACTGATAGCACAAAATTGAAGGAAAACATAAACAGATTGGACTACATCAAACTAAAAAGCTTCTGTACAGCAAAAGAGATGATAGAAAAAACTAAAAGAAACCCAACTGAATGGGAAAAAAAATTTGCCCTCCACAAGAGTGATAAGGGTTTAATAACGAAGATTCACAAGGAACTCACACAACTAAACAAAAACAAAACAAGAAGCCCAATCATAAAATGGGGAGAACTAAAAAGAAACTTCTCCAAAGAGGAAATACAAATGGCCAACAGGTACATGAAAAATTGCTCAATGTCACTAGCAATAAGGGAAATGCAAATCAAAACCACAATGAGATACCACCTTACACCAGTAAGAATGGCCCACATTAAAAAAAACAGGCAACAACAAGTGCTGACATGAATGTGAAGAGAAAGGAACACTCTTACACTGCTGGTGGGAATGTAAACTAGTGCAGCCACTATGGAAAGCTGTGTGGAGGACCCTCAGACTAATGAAAATGGAATTACCATTTGACCCAGCAATCACTCTTCTGGGAATCTACCCAAAGGAGACCTCAATGTGGGTACAAAAGGACACCTGTGCTTGGATGCTTATTGCAGCACTATTTATAATTGCAAGGACACGGAAGCAACTGAAATGCCCGAAAACAGATGACTGGATGAAAAAGATGTGGTATATATATACACAACAGAGTATTACTTGTCAATTAAAAATGACAAATTTGATCTATTTATGGAAACATGGATGTATCTAGAAGAAATCATACTAGCAGAAATGAGTCAGAAAGAAAAAGAAAAAGAAACCAAATGGTTTCACTAATATAGGACAACCAAATGAAAGTACACAACAGAAGGGTGGGGACCAGATGGAGCGGTTGGTGAGGGGAGGTGGTTGGTGACTCCCATGGATTAAAATGATGTGAAATATATATATAAATTATTCAATAAAAAAATGAAAGTGCCCCTTGGCTTGTTGTTTAGAGGCTTCTGCCCCACATGCACCCAATTTCAAAGTTCCTTTACTTCCTCTGTTAAGTTTATTCCTACATATATAATTCTTTGTGATGTGATACTAAAGGGGACTGTTTGCTTGATTTCTTTCTCCTTTATTTCATTTTTGTATATAGACACAACTTATTTTTATAGACTGATTATATAACTTATCATTTTACTCTACTGATTTATCATTTTTAGTTTTTAGTGGCATCTTTAGGGTTTCTATGTCTGCTTTCATA
>PVHY01008214.1:0-17943 GCA_004024945.1 Uropsilus gracilis
TGAGCCCCGCCTGTGTTGGTTGGATTCATCTGGTACCAACTGGAGCAACAGGATTGGGAGTCAAGGTCCTGGCACTTCCAACCAGAAGTGCCCTAAGACTGAGGTAAACCCCACGAAGCTCCTTGAGGAGCAGAAGTGGGGCTCTGTTCGTTTGGAACATTTGTGAGGGTGTGGACTCTTTCGGTTTGGTTTTTTTTCCATATCTGTAAATAAATCTCTTGTCTATCCTAGTTGTTAAGGTTTGATATCTGAGCAGCTGCTGCGCGCAGGCAAGAAAACCCATAGGAAAGAGAAATTTAAACGGGGGTGTCCCTATCCCCCGATAACACAACTGCTGTTGAATCACTGATTTAGTTGCTTCTGGTGAGGGTTGACTGGATTTGGAGAAGACCAGAAGGAATGACCCCTACCACCCATTCCCACTACCGCCACCAGCCCACAAACCACCCACCATCCTGCTTGTGGGGGGGGGGGGGAGGGGGTCGGTCAGTGCCTGGCAGCATGACTGAACCAGGTGTGTGGGTGGGGGCTACTCCCACCTTCCCCAGCCACCTTGTGATATGGTGACTGGGGGGCGCCCCCAGCCACTCTCCACTGCCCTGGCAGGTGGCAGCCCCCCCCATCACCTTGCGCTTCCTGAACCTCAAAAGGAGTGCGGCAGGCTGGTGGCTCAGTGCCCAGCAGCATGGCTGAACCAGGCGCCAACACTGGTCATATATCTGCACACTACTTTCTACACACTCATTTATAATCTTGCCATGATTCTGCTATTTTGTACACATCTACCTGTGTTTCTTTTCTTTTGATCCTATAATCTTGCTTTATACTATACAACATCTAGCATAGTATACCCTCAATTAAAATATGAATCAATGAATTTTTCCAACCCACTGAAAAGGGTTGATTTTCATTTTTAAACCCAACAAATTACTTAAATACATAATATCAAGGCCGAAGTTCAATAATATATTTGAATTGCCTTAGACAGTTCTACTAGACTGATCTAAGTTTTGGATTTTAAGAGTAAACATAATTTTTTAATCAGATCTTTTATTTTTGTATGTAAAATCAATTTGTTTTCTGCAATACATAATGTAAAAAAATCTGAACTAACTCAGTATTAGTGATACCAGTCACACTATGGAACTACTTAAATATCCATGAACAATGAGTGATAGATGATGGATGGGTCAATCAATAACAGAATACCATTCAACCTTAAAGGAAGCCCTGTCATTAATAACAAGATGGATAGACTTGGCAACAAGATGGCATTATGCCAAATTAAAAGGAAACTGTGAGAAAAAAATATTGTACAGTAAAGTAACACTTAGATGAGATCCCATTTTTTAAAAAAAGTCAAACTCATAGAAACAAAGACTAGAAAAGTGATTGCCAAGGATTGTGGTATGGGAAAAGGTTGATTTTTTTTTTAATAAAGTATAAATTTTCAGTTATACACTATCTGATTTTTGATCAAATCAAAAATACTGATTATAGTGGATAAGCTTGTCTTATACAACTGAAATACATTCAGAGTAAAACTTAAATGTTCTAAACAAAAATGGTAAGGTGACAGAGTGTCAATTAATTCAATGAGGGGGTAGGTAATTTCACAATGTGTAGTGAATCAACATATAGAAAGTTTAAGGATCTTATAGTGTTGTGTTAATTATACCTCAATAAACCTGAAACAAAATCCCAGATAAAAAGTGTCCACAAATAATCATAGCCAATTCACTGAGATAAAATTGATATCACTTAATGTTTATACTTCACAATGTTAAGTATCTCCATGATAAACTCAACTGAAGGGCAAACATGACTATTTTTCTAGGGTTTGGGGGGGGGGGAGGAAAATTCCATCAATTTACAAGACTGTAAAATATAATGAAAATACACAAGATTTTTTTCAGTAGGAAGAAAACATTTTCCACTATCTATAGTGACATGTTCACTATAAATAAAATGAACTACTTGTTTTAAGTATTCTTGTCTTCTAGTGGGGCTAGATGTCTAGTATTTGACTCTCTTCTAAAATGACGTGATAAAAAAAAAAACAAAAAACTAAATACACAGCTCAGCAGTGCACAAGCCATGAGAAACGCTTTCTATTTGAAGTGGTACTTAGAGTAGTAGGAAACAAAGAGGATAGCTACAGTCCACTACCTACATGCTGACACCTCACCTATTTCTTCCCTCCCTGAATAACATGATGGGAGAGAAAATGTTACAAGAAATAGGAGAAGAGATTACCGAGAGGTGAATTCTAATAAACTTTGTAGGCTTGTGGTGATAAGAGAATGAATGCTTTGCCAGACCGAGTTAAAATCTCTGCCATTTGCACAATTTTATAACTGTGGACAGAGTAACAACATGAGAATCAATTCCATTTGGAAAAAAAAGGCCATAAAACTAATGTTCAACCATGGGGTAGAGGGGGGGGGGGGTTTAAGAGTTAAAAGAAAGGGGGAGCAAATGCAAGCAAAACCCTTAGGGGCTGTTTTGGTAGGTGAGAGGCACAATGTGTAAATGGGTGGAACTCACATGGAATCTCTAGTCCGGGATCATTGATATATGCAGCAAACTCAAATTTTAAACCTAATGATTTGAGAGTATGTCTTCCTAGAGATTGAACATTATTTTTAATGATCATGATAATAATTATGTTGATATATTTTCCCAGATATGTAGATGTATAAAAATTCCGATTTTTAATTAATCTTTAAAAATGTGTTCAGAATAGCATAAGCATATAAATGAACAGAATAGAAAATCTAAAGTTGTTTGCATGCTGCAGTCTGAGGATTTTTCACTCTAGAATTCTAGAATACATTCTTGAAAAGATTAAGTTTAGAATATACCTGGGAGATAACCTAAATTACTATAGTTCTAAAAAAACAAGTCTTAACTGCCTCTATTAAGCAACCCATTAGATTCCTGAAAGATCACCATTCCTGATATATTCATCAAGCCTGATCACACACCAAGGATTAAATATGTATGAATAGAAGCAATTATGTATGGCTATGATGAACAACCTATCACAATATTTCATCACAATCTAAATAACATTTTCAGAAAGAAAACCTACATGGAAACTACAAATTATACATAATGCAAATTTCAAAAAATATAATTTCACTATTTCAAAAGAAAACTACTTCCAATACAATTGAGATCTATTCTAATCACTGGTGTTCTGAACCAAAAATATCACAGGAGAAATTAAGTTCCTTATATTAACAGAATTCTTAATGCATATTAATTAACCAATTCCCAAAAGCAAACTAACATCTAAAAATGTTTAGAAATCTACATAGCAATCCATTTTTATTATATCCAAGATTATTTAATAAGTGAAAAAAATGCTCATTTCAAATTGCTATTTTTTTTCTTCTTGATGGTTTTTTTGCTCAAGTAAGTTCATATCTTTGATCTCAAAACCAACAGTTTTAAATAATTTTAATTTCTAATTACTTCCAAATACATGAAGGCAACTCTTCTGACCACCTGTCACTATGCAACCACCTCTTTTTTTTTTCTCCTTTTCCTAATAACCTGCAATTTCAAAATGTAAAAACAGAATATGTGATCACAAGATTTAGCAGGTCAAAAAACAGCATAGAAAAAAAATCACAGAACTAATTTTTGCAGTAGTTTTACCTTTCAAACTTCTATACAGATAAGTAAACGCCACTCAAGTATAAATTCCTACCTTCTACTCAAAAAGTTTCATTGTGGAAAAGAAAAAGGTGATTAATAGGGTTGTATAGATAAAGCATGCATTACACACATTCCTTTAGTCAAATTCATTTCCTTTTGAAATCAGTCATTAGTTTAAAGCACGGAAGTAGTAGATATTAGGTTAAAGCATAAAACAGCAGATCTTTACCTACAGTGCTTATTTCATATAGAAAATGATAAAATTACACATCATATTAAGGATATATCTTGATAGGAACTGAAGCTCTGTGGGCTAGAACACAGTTGAAGTAAACTTTCTTCAATGTGTTACTGAAATAAACTAAATAAAAACAACTACACTCCAAGAGATATCTGTTATGAATGAGCTTTAAAATAAAAAAGGGACATGAGTTTTAATTCTACCACTTACTAGCAGTACCTCCATTCTCTGAACTGTAAAAATGAGGATAAAAGGTATCCTTCATTTCATGGCTTTCAGAGATAATTATACTTGCCTAAATATTAGTTATAGCTAACATGTTACATAGCAGAATCACTGTCCATTAGTGATAGGGATAACAGGGAAGAGTCAACTGGTGAAAATTAACTTTCATAAAATAACATTTAAAAATGAAGTTGAAAACCAGGAGTCCATCTGTGATATACTTAACATAATAAAAGACAAAGTTTTTTGCAAAAATTAAATACTAATTTGATGTGGAATAGTTCATGAAAAAAATCCTTTAAGAGCAAAAAATTATATAAAGGGTCCAATAATAAGACCCCAATGGCTATACTAAGGTATTAAAGCTAAAATGGATTATCCTTCCTTATAAATTCATAAAAGCCTAGCTATAGAGAGATCAATAATACCTGTGCTATAATTGTCTTGCATTTCCCAGAGGGGCATTCATCTGATGATCTGAGAACAATAGTGCTCATTCCTAAGAAAAAGGAAGCAGCTGTTTCCATCTATAAATAAGATGCTGTTATGCAAGTTGACAACACTACTATTGTTCATACCATCCATTAAATTTACCTCCACACTTCCAACAAAGTTCAAGTTGTAGAAAATTTTATATTCTGCCAATTTGAAAAAAGGAGAGCAAATTTGTGTAAGCTATGACTGAGTAGCTAACAAAATTGCAAAATAAACCACAGAAAATGATGAGTGAGTTGATAAATGGATATTTCCACAAACCTAGCTGATGTATATTCTGTTAAAATAACTGATCATGAAAACTGTCTTAAACATAACGCATCAAATTTAACTTGCCACTATATTTATATGAACAACTTCCCACAAGTCGAACTTGATTCTGGACCTTTTATTATGAATTCTTGGATGATAAGAACAATAGTATACTTAACTATAGTTAAGTATAAGAAATATCTATAGTTGATCCCATTACGAGTCCTAAAGTAAAAAATCCCTTCGATATCAATTCATACAAGTTTTTCCCCAAAAGAATATAGTGCCCTGCCACTTTTGTGAGACAGTGATATTAAGATTTTATGAATTTGTTTGTAAAATGGAAGGATGAGGACATATTTTTCCATCAATCTAGCTACACCTTATTTTATTTTTCTACTAGCTATTTTATGCTGAGTGACACTGATGTTACTTAACATATCTAAACTTAGATTTCACCATATATGACAATAATACCTACTCTCTCAGCTACTACACAACTATTCCTATTGTTTCAAATTTGGGAATAGGGGGATAAATAAGACTTGAGTAAGGGATTCCAGAAAGAAGGTGGATGAAACTTTCTGGTTCCTTCTCAGTAAGACTGAGATGAAGAGAACCAAAGTAGAATTGTATGCCTTATGTCTGCCTTTTGCTTTTGTTCAAATAGTCTGAAGAACTTTCTCTTTTCACTTTTGGCAAATGCAATACAGACATTCTGAAGAATAAAAATTGAGGCCTTCTAGTTTATTTTCCTTAAGAAGGAAATATTATCAGCTTTCAGTACAACCCTGATATGCTGAAAAACAAATTGGAGGAACAACCAACTGGGAGAATAATTTTTTAAACAGTATACCCACAGGGGCCATTTGCTAGTGCTACCACAGACATTTCATCATGTTTACTGCTACTGGCTCTACTTCTTCCCAGCCCCAGATCCCTGATCAGACCTTCTTGCCACTGCCTCTGATAGAAGAGAAAGTGGCTTCAGATACTTAAGGTATTGTCACAGGACAAAGGTGTTTCATTTTTTAGCAAGAGATAGGCATTGGGTTTTGTTTTGTTTTTAATCAATTCCAAATGAGAACAGTGACATTTTGATAGACAAGAAAAGTCAGTACAACACAAACCTTAATGTTTGTTATCTCTGAAGTTTTCTCCCCATCCTGAGAAACAGACTTAGAGAAAAAATATTTCTCATAATTAGATAATAGATACCAACTGCAACCATACCTATTATCTTGCAAAACCAGTTCTACTAAAAAGCCACCATTTATCTTGGCTAACAGGTATAGTCAAGTCAAAGGTGTGACACTGAAACCCTAGAAATTTAGAACCTTTTTAAAATTTCTAAACTGTAAAGAATATAAAACATGTAATTCAATAATAAATTTTAGGAGTATGGTCAATAATGGATGAATATAACAGACTCACAATTATCAGTTATAATGAATTGAAATATGCAATAATGGATAAAAAGAGTACTGCCTCTACTTTTCCAGGTGCTTAGTAAAAACAGCTGACTTATGTTTTAACTTCCATTAAACCAGCACACCCTCCAGGCCAGCATTTTTGTTGCTATTACACTGCAGTTTCATTCAAGTTCCATCAACTACAATCATCTAAGACACTGCAACAATAGGGAAAGCAGCAGTCCTCAACTCCTATTTAGGGTCTGCATATATTAACTGACATGTGTAGATCATGAAGCACCCTGTGGAGAAGTACAGTATATTTTCCACACCTAGAATGCACAATGAGAGAATCCTGGCGAGCCAAATATAATTAAGAGCCAAAAAAAACAGACTATGTTACAAGTGGGGAAAAGGTTCTTAAATTAACTGCACATCAGAGTCAGACAGCAAACTTAAGGAGTCCACCTTCCTGGATGCCTCCCACCTGTGCCGTTATTAACCCTAGAGAACTAGGAAACTGTGTTTTCACAAGCATAATCTGGACTGCAGCCCCCGCCTGCAAAGCAATTCTCAGAGTTAGATGAGTTTTGTGGGAAGTCAGGAAACACATGAAGAACCACTGGCTTCTTAGCACATGCAACTGGATTCTTTGCCAAAGGCACCTCGTCACAAATGTACTTGCTGTTCTCAGGGAAGTAGATGGCATTGTGATCCTCGGATTCTAATTTTTCAGGTAAAGTATAAAAAGCAGGGTACAACTTTCTAGCAATGGTATAAGCAACATAACTAATCAAGGATGCCATAAACCAGTTATATGAAATTTAATGTAAGACAGATTAATGATTACAGTTAGCTCCCACTGACAACTTCTGGAATTAATGCATGTAAGTACCTATTAGTTCTTTTATGAAGACAGATACATAGCATAGAAGAGCATGGTAACAGTAGCCCGATGAGGGAACTTGAAAACCTTAGTTTGAATCCCAGTTTTCCTACAAACAAGCAAATTACCATATTTTGCAAGTTTCATGTATGCAAAGGGTAATAGTAAGTACATATTTTCACCATTATAACTAAATAATGGTGAAATATAACAATGTTATATAGTAAATAATAAATAACATTGTCATGTAATAATATAACATTTTATAGATAATATTATATAATAAATATAACATTAAAACATGTTTGAGATTTTTACTTTGTACCTAACACTGTACTATTCTAAGATTTTTTTTTGTTAATCAAAAGTTGTATCACCAATTTTTGTTTGTTTGTAATTTCTCTTCAGATCTATCAAACTCTTTACAAGATTCTAACCTGAAATGCAGTCATCATCCAATTAAGAATTCAGTGTCAAATGCATAAAAATCTATTTGGAAAGTTCCATTTTCAATCCTCAGGAATCTTGATGAGATTTTTTGCATTATCCTCTATTTTTACAGATGAGGAAATTCAGACATCTAGCATCTTAACTGCTATGATAAACTAAATCACTGCAGAAAAAACCACTCAGAATCAATCTTAGTCACTTCCTCTCAGCCTCTGCTAATTCATGATCACAGGTATTTAAAAAATCATATTTCATATAGGTTTACAACACATTTCCCTCTCTAGAAGATTAAATGACATAGTCTATAAATCATGTCCACTCCATATGTTTAAGGATCGCTGATGCCAATGTATATTACTTATAATTCTATATAATCCCAATTTTCAATCCTAGAATGCTTTCTGTGTGTTACCTATCCTTACTATGAATAATTATAATTTACATTGATAGTAAACATAATCATTTCAACCAGACAGTACTCCACACAAAGAAAGCAGTGAACACCTAAGAGCTAGCACAATTAAATTTTACTTTTGCAATTTTATAATCTTTACAAGTAGCAATTCCCAACAGGTGGTTTTCATGAGTTTATATCCAATAGTTGAATTTAGTTAATGGCTTCATTTTAGATTAGATCCTTGGGAATGTGGTGAAACTGCATAGAAATGTGGTAAAATTTTATAAACAAAAAATAATTTAATTTGATAATATGTTTTGGATAACCTGAAAAATGTTAATCCTTTTATTTTAATTAAGGAGACTTCTGTTAAAGGTATCAGGGGCAAGGAAGATAGCGAGTGACAACTTTCAGAGAAATTATTTAGTTCACCTGTGCTTCATAACAATATATATCTCAAGTGAAATACGTTATAATTTCAAGATCCACCATAAAGTTTACTTTGAAAAATGAATCCACCTTAATTAAGCATTAGAGTAGGTTTACTGATGAAATGACACAGGTACGCCAAAAGACAAAAGGGAACTTGTTTTATTCCTGAGACTGTCACATTCTCTATAATAGCATTCAAACTAGTTCCAGGAGTTTCTCCTGTTCTAAACAGTCCATTCAGGTAAACAACAATAAAGACCAGAAATGGCAATACTAGAAAAACAAATAACGTCACACAAGCTCCATTATCTAGAAACTTTTCTCACAAAGAAGGCCATTATCTCCTTTCCATTAAATATGTTTCTTCTCCAGAAAGAATTATATCTTTGAACATTCCCACCTCTGTTTAAGCCCAAAGGGAAGAGGAAATGACCTGAACATTCATTTTTTTTCTAATCTTCTTAAATCTTGTCAAAACAAGGAAGAGGAGTTTTGGGTTTTTTTTTTTTTAATTATTATTATACAAGAAGTTGACAGTCAAAATGGAAATTAAAACTGCTCAGCTAAAGTTCCACATTGGCTTTGAGGGCTAAGTATTTTTTAATATGCCCCACCTAGTTACACTTTGGACAATTTAAAAATCTCATAGCTTAACACTGTCACTTCAGGTTGTCCCCCTACTTCCAATTTAAGAGTCATTGTAGACACACCACCAAATGTTATCCCAATTTCTACAACTTGTACTATGGAATGTCTTCCCAATTTCTACAACTTGTACTATGGAAGGGCTGCAGGGTTTTCTGAATTTCAAAGGAAACAGTACTGTAACCAGGTTACATCAGGTCATAGGGCAGCGTCCAAGCAGCAGACAGGTCACTCACTGTCAGTGGGTTCTCACCTGAGCACACCATTGCAAGACCACTTAGGTTCAGGGAACAACCACAGGGTTTAACAGGGGAAACAAAGAATTCCTAAGGCCACAAGTGGCCAGCTATCTCACCCCAAGCAGTGTCCATGGCATCCAGGAGGCCATGCATCCAAGATAGACAGTCAACCAGGGCCTGGAGCACATGGCACAGGGGCTAGCAGGGCCCAGGTCTAACTCAACAGGTGGAGGTGCTCATAGGTGGGCTGCTGAGATGACACCCAGCCCCAGCCTGAAGGTTAGGATGGCAGCCTGGGATGCTGGATCAGACAGCTAGGGCACTGGGAATGGCGCCACTCAAAGCAAAATAGACCTCAGAGGTGACTCAGACACACAGTGCTGGTCACCCATCGACAGTGCAAGCCAGAGCTGGCCAGAAGTGCCAGTCACCACATAATGGCTCTTTGTGAGTACTGGCCCCCCCACCAACCACAAGAAGTCTTTGAGAGAGCAGTCTGGGGGCTGTGACGCTCTTCCCAGGTAAGTCAAAGGCTACTGCACCTGCCCCTGGCCCCTCAACGTTCTGCTTCTTCAGACAGCTGCTGACTGCTGCTTCTGTCTCCTTTCATCTTCAGAGGTCAGGAATAGTCTTTTTGCAGAGGCCAGGAATAGTGTCCCAGACTGGCACTTGCCCTGCCTTCTAACCTCTTTAGGGTTCCCTACCTATAGTCCGAAGGCTGAATGGACCACTTACCAGATAGCTCCTAGCTCACACCTGGTCAGGCCATCTCATGACCCAGGTACTAAACCTCTCTACTACCTGCAGCAGAGGAGTCACAGGGCTGGAGCTGAGCAGTGTGGCAGAGGAACCACTGTCCCCACCATCACTGCTGGTCTTGGCCTGCAACCTGAGCCCTAGCAGGGCTCCTGGTGGAAGACAGGAAAACGTCCATCACCTACTGCAGCCTGCACTGCCCACAAGCAGTTTCTGAGGCCAGATGCCAGCAGAGGGGTGAACCACAGGAAACAAGTCTGGGTGGGCAGGAAAGCATCATGGCATTTCCAACATCTGTCATTTAACCAGTGATGTGAATGAGACCGTCTTGCCCTGCAGCTCACATGTTACTGTGTTCACATGCCGGTGAGTATTTCATCCCTCAAGTATTGCTTTAAGTATGTAAAGCTACTAAATAATTAAGCTAAGCTACTTGAAAGTGTTGCGTACTGTATCTGATAAGAGACTGTACAAACTACACTCTATTATAGGCAAATAGAATTGTACCTGTGACACTTCAATTATCCTCAGATCAATTACTATCAAAATAGAACATGGGCCTCCAGCCAGCACAATGCAGATTTTTTTTTTTTGTCTATATGGGACTAGACACACACATCCACAGAAGACAATGTGAACATGGAAGGAAAGATTGGAGGCCAGTGTAGAATTCTTACAAAGCGATACAGTCACATGGAAAAGAATCTCCAATCAAACCCTAGTGGAAATCCTGAAAAGTCACTGATTCCCTCTGAGTTTCTGATTCCAAATGTGGTTTTAAAAACTATTATGTCAAAAGTCTCCAAATCCTAAAATCTCCTTAGGGAATCACTAACTCAACTTCCTACCTGTCTCTAGAAACAGTTTACAACAGTCAAGAGCACTGACATAACCAAACATCAATCACTAATCACTTGATCTCGCCTAACTGCTGTGTCCCAATTGCTGTGTGCAGGCACTACTTTTTAAAGTAATCTGAATTAAAAACAGGAAAGAAAGGAGGGGACCTGGACAGGAACAGGACGGGGAAGGGAAAGGGAAGAAGTAAGCTAAGTGGTTAGATTACATAAGAACATAATTATAATCTGAGCTCAAAGATACTAGGTGCAGTTATTCCCCAAAGCATAAAGACAATTTTATGAGTAAAAACACTTTTAAAAATGGAAACACATATAAGACAATAACAGGCAATGACACTATGTATTTCCTCACATCTTAGGTAGTGAATATACCTCTTTATTATCCTTCCCAAGTCCTATCTACCTAGTAGGCTTTCTTGCTGTTTCACCACTTGTTGCTCTTATTCAAACTAACTTTAGATCAACAATCTCCTAAGAGCCAAACAAGAACACTCCTCTGCGCTTCCAGGAGATAAACTATCATATACTTGAGATTATATTGCCATTGATTTATGGTTACAAAGTCATAAAATGCTAAAGCTAGGAAAGTCGTTAGAGCATTACCTATTCAATATCTCATTTTATAAGGAAATCAAAGGCTAAAGAGATTAATCAACTTACAGAAGGTACAAGGTCAACTTTCTTGACTAAACAGTCATTTAATCAAAGCCAAAATCATTGCTGGCTACACTATTATGGATGGAGCTATAGAAACATGTTTAAAAATTACAACACAGTTCTTTCACTTATTCAAGTAATAATTGAGCATTTATTTTATATCTTGACAAGCAAAATCTCAATATGGGCATCTACTTGAAGAGTCATTCTAAATTAAATAACTGTACTCAAGATTTTAGTTCCTTAAATTAGAAATTACTTGTTAAATCTGATTCTTTTGTTGTTGTTGTTGGAGACTAGGTCTCGCTATTTTTGCCTGTGGAATCGCAGGCTCACGTTGCCCGGGTACCACAGACTCAAGCAATCCCCAGCCTCAGCTTACCAGGCAGCTGGGACTACAGGCGCATGCCACCACACCCAGCTATATATTTTTTTGGAATTAGGTCTTGCTACGTGCCCCCAGTGGGACTCGAACCGCAGTTTTCTAGGCTGCCACTTACAGGTATGCACCACCATGCCTGGCCCTGATTCTTTATCTTATTCACAGAATGAGAAATTATCAAAATGATTTTCAAATTTGACCACACTTTAGAATCACCTAGGGAAAATAGGAAGTCCAGTGCCCAGGCCGCACTCCAAGTCATATAATCAAAATCCCTGAGTATGGGACTCTGGTGTGAGTATGTTTTAAATCTCTCTGAATGCGTCAATGTACAGGCAAAAGAACCACTGAACCTGATAATTTCTAAGGGCAATCCAGTTCTAAAACACCGCATCTAAGTAAACTCATTTCCACTGAAGCAAGTAATTTTAAAGCTAATGAAGGATAGTACCAAAAATAATGTGTTAAAGACAAAAGACTGAAAGAATATAGTAATGCACCAGTATAAAGGTATGAACAAAGAGAATGACAAAGAGCAAGCACAGAGCAAGCTGATAAAAACAACAAAAACAAAAATCAGAAAGCTAAAAGACAATTTGAAAGGTAATACATACAAGATCTCCAACACCTGCAAAATTAATTATAAACATGGTAATTTCTTAGTTTCGCTACCTTTCTCTAATCAATACTCTCACAGATCATGATAAATTAGCATGATGTACCAAACACTCTTGCAGATAATCTCTCCTACAGAGCTGTTGTTGAAATTCTGTACCATTTTACAAATGCAAGAGCAGCATGGAAACACCCTGAGAGATGGGCTTCACTTTCCTCATCTTCTTTAGGGGTTTTCCGGTTAATTCATATTACTCTGTACTCTGCCCCAAATCCTTAGGCCCCAAAAGAATAAAAGCAGCAACAAAAATATGAAAACCATGACATGTCTCTGTTCATTCTTTTCTTAGCACTAGGTCAGACAAAATACAAAATGTAAACAGGAGGATTGAAAATTTCTTTTTGCAGAATACATAAAACTAAATCAGCTAAAAATGACAATGCACATAAACTTTCAGCCATTATGCATATAACCCAATTTCTTCTCCACTAAAAGTTCTCAGATAGTACAAATATACTCTAATAATAAGTAATTCTTACAAAAATTAGCAAGATAAACAAATGTGGTAGCAACAGGTGCTTCCAGCACCAGTCGTTGGTTTGGAATACCATTCTACAATAAAAGAAGCAAGGGATCACTGGATAAATAGCTGACTCTAGAACTGGGTTGGGAAAACATAGAACCCAGAGCATTAGTAGTGCCTAAAGAAAGTGCCCAGGGGAAAGAAGAAAAAAGGAAAAAGAATACATATACACACATGTCAAGTGAGTGCAGAAGCAAACCTAAAGGAGCTCTACTGTCAAAATATGAGCACCTGAGCCATAAAATAATGCACTATCAAATTAAAATGCAGTAATAAAATATATCAAATGATAATGAAATAAATATGCATTGTTTATACAGATATAAACAATCAACTCAATAAATGAGTTATGGAAAAGCAGTCATCTTTTTAACAGAAGAATTTCAAATGATTTCTACAGCTGTTCCTCCATCCAGGAAGGACTTAAATCCCACTCTCCCAACCACCCCTTCCATGTGGGTTGGATCCCAAAGAAGAGAGAAGGGAAGACAGGGTGCTAAAGCGGAAAGGTATCACTTTACAGATTTACAGAAGAAATCTGGCAAACCAGACCTGAGCCAGGTGACCCAGGTAAACATCAAGAGTGGTAAGTCAAACTGACATCAGATACTGGGTAGATTGTGAGAAAATTAAACTTTACTCCTGTGGTCTCCCTCACAACCCAAGTTCACATTGCCATCATGAGAAAAGCATCAGACAAACCTCAACTAAGGGACCATCTACAAAACCCAACCACCAGTCCTCAAAACAGTAATGAAAAACAAGGACTGAAAAACACAAGTCAGAAAAGCCTGGGGGGTAATGGGGAGATGTAATAACTGATGCATTGTGGAATCCTGGGACAGACAGCTGCAGTCATGGAAAAACTGGTAGAATATGAACTGTTGGGAGTTTAATGGTGATGTACCAATGCTAGCTTGCGAGCTTTTCACAAAAGAATCACGGTAATGTAAAATGCCATCAATAGGAGGAAACCAGGGAGGATTCTCTAACCTATGAAGTGTCTGTACTATTTTTGAAATTACTCCAAAAAAAAGTTTAGTTCTGAAAATACTAAATCCATGTGGATTTCAGATCACTCTGAAAAACAGCTTACATCACAGCTAAAAAAGATAACTGCAAAAGAACTTCATAGGGTCAAGGTTGGGCATGCTACATCTAATGCTCTGATTTTTCACTCAAATTTGGGAATGGTTTACAGACCAGAGAGAAGAAACAGCCATCATTTCAAGGCCTAAAAATCTGAACAACTACCCCTTCTTAGCCACATCCAGTGATGAAGATCAACTAAGTTTTCTCCTCAAGATCTCTCCAATATCACTGTCATGCAACTACTGAAGACCTCATCCCTTCATCCCTTTTTTCAGTGGTAGCAATTCATATCCCAGTCTTTGCCCACCTTCTCAATGTCAAACAATAGTTCTATTTCTGGAAATGAAGGAATAAACTTGTGATGACAGCCTAACTTTAAACATAGACCCTACCCCCACCACCACCAATACACACACACACAATTACTAATACTCATCATTTTACCTACCTCTCACTATGCCTACAAGCACCTATTCCTCTAGTCAAAACTAATTTCCTGACATCCATGATACTTTTGCATTGGTTTATTATTATTATTATTATTATTATTATTATTATTATTATTATTATTATTTTCATCCTATATCATTGCTACCTCCTAAAAGACAGGAAAACAGCTGGTCTTATTTATACAGATCCATTCTCCATATCCCCCAGGGGACTATATGCATAACAGTTGCTCAATACATTTTTTTGTAAATTTTCTAAACCGGCTTTCCATCTAAAATCAATTTGAAAGCCTCCCCAAAAAAGTATTCAAAAATGCTAATATATGCCGTCCAAAACTGGTTATTTATTTATTTTTTTATTTTTTTTTTAATTTATTTTTTTTTTTTTTTGAGACTAGGTCTTGCTATTTTTGCCTGTGGAACCGCAGGCTCTCGTTGCCTGGGGTACCACAGACTCAAGCTATCCCCAGCCTCAGCTTCCCAGGTAGCTGGGATGACAGGCGTGCACCACCACGCCCAGCTATTTTTTTTGGAACTAGGTCTCGCTCCGGGCCCCAGGTGGCACTCGAACCGCGATCCCTAGCCCCAGCCGCTTCATAGGCTGAAGCTTACAAGCATGAGCCACTGTGCCCGGCCCAAAACTGGTTATTTAACTGCACTTACATGGTCTTTTAAATTGCATAGCAACTCAGATGACCAGCAGCAAAGTGAACTGTCTCCTTAGATAAGCCATTATCTTTGACAGTAACTGTGATGTCAGACAGGAAAAAAGGAACCAAACAACTGGATAATAGAACTGAAAATACTTTAAAGTACAATCTGTATTATCAGACCTGTGTTGCTCTGGTATGTATGAGCTACCTTTGAGACCAGTATTTATAACCTCCATCATAAAATACACCCAAGAGTAGAAAACAGGTATGCACAATACCAATCTCTGCCCTGCCAGATAATCTTGGGTAAAATTAAAGGAGAACTTCTACAGCCAAGTTCTGATTCTACTCACTGCTAGGATTTCATCATGTGCTCGCATCCCATTTTTCTTGCTTACTAGAGAGGCAGCAGCTACACATCACACTAAAACTGGACCAAGAACCACAGAAAAAAAATAAAAACAGCACAGGTATATTGGGAGTGTAAAACACAAGCTGAATTTCAAAGATTTGGTATGAAAAGGACGTCAAATATCAGAGTACATTTCTATATCATTCACAAGTTGAAACGATGATGCTTTTGGGCTGTAGTAGTCAAATTTTTTACACTTGTCTCATTTTACAATTTTTTTAAATGTGATGGCTGGAAATTGTAAAACAACAAAGTGTACTTTGCATTATCTTTCTATCAGCATTAATCTCCACATAGCTGTATCTTGAAAATTGAATTGGGAAAACACTGAGACCTCAGCAGCAGTTTCTACTATTATGATAATAAGGAAAAAAGAGAGAGTTGTTTTCTAAGCAAAACCATCAATAGTTTTTAAAGGGATACAGTTCTCTGTAAATACAGCACCCAGCAAGATATGGCAAGCAGTTTCTTAGAGTAGGAATGTTGTTACTTAAAAACTTCTAGAAAATGAATAATTTGAGAATAATCAAGAACATCTTGGCAGTGAGTACCTGAGTAATATGCATCACAGTTCAACATCCTAGATTGAATAGGAGAAAAGGAATGATTGGAGGGCATCTATAATTTGTCTTTTTAAATAGTGAAATGAGTTATGGGGAGAATGGGAACACACCATTATGATAGCTGTAGTTGAATGAAAAGTAAATCAAGTATTTACTAAGTTTCTCTATTTGACAACATACAAATGTCATAGGACAAGACACTAGAACACCCTCCACTAAAGGACTGAATTAGTTATGCTACAACAGGTTATTACATACCAACTAAAGTAAATGAAACAGATATATGTCAATATGAAAAGACATCAAGAAATATGGCGCATGAAAGGGTAAGTTGCTGAATAAAGCAATCTTCAGATGAACTTTTTTTTTTTCCTTTTGAGAGTAGGTCTCGCTATTTTTGCTTGTGAAACCACAGGCACACTTTGCCCAGGGTACCACAGACTCAAGCAATCCCCAGCCTCAGCTTCCCATGTAGTTGGAATTACAGGCACACGCCACCATGCCCAGCTATTTTTTTTGGGATTAGGTCTTGCTAAGTGCCCCTGGTGGGACTTGAACCAGGATCTCTGGCCCTGGCCATGGCTTCCTAGGCTGCCACCTACAGGTATGTCCCACCATGCCCAGTGAGATGAAGTTTAAAAACACCAAACTATGGCTAATAGAGATACATCTAGAGTAAAAGGATAAAAATGTGGAATTCAAGGATACCCAGCAAATTCACAACAGTGATTGATACCCTTCTGAGAGTAAGGAGTAAAAGGGAAAGGAAAGGATCTTTGCACTAATTCACTGTTTTAAAGTCAAACACAGACACAGACACACAGACACACACACACCATTCTTGAACAAACGACATACATCAGCGGTATGCTCTGTTCTCTACCCCTGCACACAACTACACAACTCAATACCATATTCTCTTCTATTATTGGAGGCTGCATTTACACTCTAAGGCCTCCACGGGAAAAACAAAGTGTCATAAAAAGAGACATATGTTTAGAGCCCCAAATGGACCCTGCCCCCACCCCTATCCATGGTCAAAAAGCCAGAAACATCTAGTTTATATGACTAACTGCCCAACAAATATCAACTCTGAAACAATGATATAACATCTTATCAAGCTCTTATCAAGAACATTATATGTAGCATGAAATGATATTGCAGCTATAAAAATTCCATCAAAGTTGATCCAAGTCTTCAGTGTAGGTAAGCTTTGATATCACATTGTTCCTATAAATCCTCTTTTTATGAATCAACTAGGTGCAGACCCAGTGGAATATTTTGTGCCAGAAAATGTATTCTGATGAGAATCCCAGAAAATGAAGAATAGACACATTCCAAATATTCTTATGTGTCTGCCACTTTCATGAGTTGTCTTTCAGTGTGGGGGGCCTCACTCCCTTAATTTCATTAAGGAAATTAGAGGAATGAGTGTTTATTGTAGAAAGAACAATTTCTTCCTGATTCTTGAAAATCATACAAGCCAAATTTTTTAATGTTTAAAATAAAGTTATCTTTCTTAATAATAATTATCCTATTTACAAATTACATTCATTCCTCTTGATTACTTGAATCCAATC
>PVHY01008214.1:18043-62953 GCA_004024945.1 Uropsilus gracilis
GAGGAGAGGGGGGGAGAGAGGAGAGAGAGAGGGGAGAGAGGAGAGAGAGGACAGTGAGAGAGATAAAAAGGCAAGGAGCAGAGACTAGACAGAGGACTTTTGGGGAGAGGAGAGAAGAGAATGGCAGGCGGGTAAAGAGTAGCCCGAGTGACCAGGCTGGGCAGAAGCCCCCTGGAAGAGTGAGCTGGTGGTGATGAGGGGCCCTGGTGACTGGCAAAAGAGTAGCCAGTGTGTGGTGTGGCACCGCAGCAGGATGGCCTAGAAAGCTGGTACCTGAAGATGGCCAGGGATTTGGAAAGCTGATTTGTGCATCAGCAATTGTGGAAAAAGTTTGAAGCACCTTGGAGAAGCAGAGCAGCTCGGAACACTGGAGAGAGAAGCAAAGAGAAGATGCTGGAGAGAGACTGGAACTTTGCATAGTACCTGCCTCAGGTTTGGAGGGGCAAAGGGGCAACATCATAGACATGTGTCTTTGGGACCTTTGGGACTGAGAATAGTGACTGGGGTAAGATAACTGGCCACTTGTGGCATTAAGGACTTTTTGTTTTCCCTGTTAATCTTCCCTTGTAAATAAAACCCCTTGTTACACTGCATTTTGAGTGCCAACTGCTACACACGGGTGATACAGACCTGTGGCTTATTGGTAAGACGTTCTGCCCCTTTTCATCCCTGTATCAGAACCACGGTCCCCAAGTTCCCACACACTACCACACCTACACTTGATTTTTAGGTCAGTCCTGATAAGTCACTGCGCCTTCTTGAAACTTAGGAAAAGATGTTCTTTACATAATGTAGGTGAAATGTTTTAGACCAAAAAACATCCAATAAATGCTTGTTATCATCACTACTACTTAGAAACAAGAGGACTTTGCTTTCTGTAATTTAATACATTGAACCCCTAAAGATCAAAAGCAGCTCTTTCTAGAACTATGTTTTAAGTCATCTTTTTTATTAGCAATAAATTTGCCCAGTTTACCCTTTCATGCTCAAATACATTTCATATTATTTTTCTGTTTTTTTTCTATAAACCATGAAGTATCCTGGTAAATCAATCCTTCCTCCACAGCAGCTGTTGTGCGAAAATGACTCATGAAATGTAGACACATTGAAATGAAACATTTGATCATCTGGTACCATCCCTTTGCCAATGTATGGTAGGATTTTTCCATCTTATAATTTATTTTCAAATATTGTAAATAAATTGCTTACTGGTTTTGTCAGAAATCAATCTGGGTGCACCAGAAATAAGAAAAAAAAAAAGTCCCTCATTTTGTCAAAGCTATAAATCCATTCTTTTTACTTTCCAAATTAAAAAAAAAAGAAATAACTAAATTAAGTCATTTTTTCCAACTCTTCCAATAAACATTCCTGCCATAAAAAATTAAATTGTTGTCCCTATCATCTTAGCTGTTTACCATGGTGGAGAAGGTGTGTGTAGCACACACTTACAGAACACAAGAACTTTACAGGACACAAGAACTTTATAACTATTGTGCACACAGGTCCCATGTAAAGCTGATCTTCTGAGATGAGCACTTCTCTTACAGCAGAGAGGCATGCCTTCAGAGTTCCACTGTCAAGCTTGTCTCAACTTAAAAGTAAGTTTCTTACTGATATCCAGCTAACAAGGTAACATTGGTTCAAATTACCTTCAATTCTAGTCAGTAAACAAATGAACTGTATTCAGCCTTACTCAGAATTTAAAAAAAAGTTATCCAAGCATTTTGAGATATTTTTTCACTTCTCGAGCTGACAAAATTGGAATTGTTTCATGAAGATCCATTGGTGGTGTGACTTCTTTCACACTATTGGCAGAAATATAAATTGGTAGAGCCTTTCCAATGAATCATTTGCAATAACGATCAAAATGTTACATACATATATACTTAGGTTTAGTAATTCCATGATCAAGAATCTAATCTACATATCAATTCACAAAAAGCATCAAAAACCACATCTACACTCAGAGTGACATTAACTGAGGCACAATTTAGAAGAGGGTATGGAGTGCAGACACAGCCTCCATGTCCATCCTTTAGAAATGACTGCATGTGTGAGGACACAAGCAGGGGGACTACTCCTGCCCACCCTCTAAAGGATACAACACCGGCCTTGGGGCCATCTCATATCATGTAAGTGAAGATATAAGAACTGTAAGTATAAATGACTCCATTTGATGAAATTAATTGTTTTCAAAAGCTATGCTGGAAGGATCATAAACCTTTTCTCCACATCTATAAAAACTTTTGAGACTCTTGGGGCCAGTGGCATACAGGAGGGACATTCAGTTTTACATTGTTTTAGACTTGGTTCTAGAGTTGCTATTTTTCAACTTTAAAAAAGAACTGCTAGAAAAAAATCAGAAGTAGGTTTAATGTAACAGCACATAAGATCTTCCATTTGACATTAAATTGGCATTATCACTGTTAAATTCGTTCCTCCAGCTCCCATCTGTTAATAACATGCCGGTCTTTTTTTACTTAGCTTCTACTTCTTTGTCTACAGAGGATTATCATGGCAACCCTTTCCTCATAATTAAATACCTTCCACAAACACTATGATGGCTTCATTTTCTCAGTAGAGAGCAGATCCTGAGTTCTCTGATTCTGAGCTCTCTGATGTTTATAAGGCAATCCAACATCACAATTACCAAAGAAACACCCAAAAGTATTTTAAGAAGAAAATCAGTGGAATATCTACCTTCAAGATAATAAGTTCTTTAAAGGAGAAAGGAGGTTCATGTTTGCAAGCTGTTTACCTGTTGGGTTTCCAGGAGGGGTAAAGGTGTTTTTTTAAATATTATAACTGGCATTTTCCCAACTCTCTTGAATATACAGTATTTGGCTGTATCAAAAATAGAAGCTATACTAGCTGTTCTAAATTATTCCAAACCATATCTACCTAAAAGTAAAAACTATCTTCTTCTAGTGTAAAGCATTTAAAATGTTTAGACTAAACACCACCATGGATTAAACTATGAAAATACAAATGAACTAACTTTCAAGTCTTTAATATGCAAAATGCAAAGTTCATTTGTCATCACAGAAGAGATGAAAGAGATCACTGGCTGGCCATCAGTTCTTAGAAGGTACTTAAAATAGTGATAAATCCATTGAAATCCTCAAGCCTAGGCCTGTTTCCCTTTCAAAACTCTGTCTTTCAGCATGCAATTCCTGTTTACTGGATTTCATTCTTCCTGTTTAATGACTCCACCCCTTGTGTGACAAAACCAAAAATCTGAAGGAATCTAATTTTAGCGCAGATGTTTACATAGTTATTTTCTGTTTGATCAACAGGATGCAAAGTTGTTTAAGCCTGACAAAAATCTGCCAGCTTTGTTCACTGGCCACTGGCTAATATCAAACAGGAAAATCTTCTAACAAATCCTAACAAAAAGATACATGAGAGCAACTTGGAGCACAGTATCTCACCAGTAATTATACCTCAGAACTTAAAATTGCCAAAATAACTCTAAAGGGGGCCGGGCATAGTGGTGAATACCTGTAGGTGGCAGCCTAGGAAGCCACGGCTGGGACCAGGGATGGTGGTTCGAGTGCTGCCTGGGGCCTGTAGGGAGACCTAGTCCCAAAAAAATTGCTGGGCGTGGTGATGCGTGCCTGTAATCCCAGCTACCTGGGAAGCTGAGGCTGGGGACTGCTTCAGTCTGTGGTACCCCAGGCAAAGTGAGCCTGTGGTTTCACAGGCAAAAATAGCGAGACCTAGTATCAAAAAACAAAACAAAACAAAAACATTCTAAAGTAAAAAAATGAAAAAGAGCTCTGGTTATCTTAGGTAAAACTGACAGGACAGGAAACAATGTCCAAATTGCCTTAGAATTTTCTGCCATTCTACACTCTACAGTGTTTGCACACTGCATGGGATACGCTTGTCACTCAGCACTCTGAGTATTACAGATCTATAACATGAAATAAGATTGAAGCAAAATATGGAAGCGATTGGGAAACCAGCAATTCTTTCAATAGACACAGTGTAGGTTCCAGCTTTCCACAGCACCTCCACCATGCTTGTGAAACTCTTCTTCTTGGAGAACAGCCTTCACCAGACTGTGAGCTCCCTGCACTGTGCCTTACTTGTCCATGTGTCTCACATACTCACAGCACATACAGTAGAAGTGCTCTGAAATGCCTGGTGAGCAACAGAGGGTCTCAGGTGTCCAGGATGGACTCCTAGAAAGTCACCAAAAAGGGTACTTGAGGCCGGGCACGGTGGCTTGTGCCTGTAAGTTTCAGCCTATGAAGCGGCCGGGGCTAAGGATCGCAGTTCGAGTCCCGCCTGACCTGGGGCCCATAGCGAGACCTAGTTCCAAAAAAATAGCTGGGCGTGGTGGTGTGCATGCCTGTAATCCCAGCTACCTGGGAAGCTGGGGCTGGGGATTGCTTGAGTCTGTGGCAATGAGAGTCTGCGGTTCCACAAGCAAAAATAGTGAGACCTAGTCTCAAAAAAAACAAAAACAAAAAAGGTACTTGGAGGCACCAAAATTGCCTGAGACTATTTTTGCCAAATATTTACTATTTTCTTCAGTCTTGCCTAATTCAATTCATTAAAATCTGGACGTTCAAAGTGGCTGATATATGTTGAGTATCCTTTCAATGCACTTGAACTAACTCAAATCTAGATCTATGTGATTGGCATCCTGGTCCTGTTATTTTGGTTCGATGTTCTCAGAAATCATGCTTATGTTCCAGAACATAATCATGCTTATGTTCCATGCTTATGTTCCAGGCAAACAGATATAAAATTACTGCACTGCATGAAAAACTTTTCAAACAACTAAATTCAAACTATAAATTCAAAATTCTCATCATCTTTTAAAAGAATAATAAAGCTGGGAGGGAATTACTTTAGTTCCTATTCTTTCCATTAACAAATTCACCCCAAGGGGAGTCATATTTCTTTCACAGGTAAGCTCAGAGCCATGTATTCAACTCAACAAAATTTGAATAAAGTGGAATTCTGACAAGATCTGGTATGTATCCTAAGATAGACTACTCTTATTTTACCTCATACCCACATTAATTTCAAAATCTGAAGATAAACTTTTATTCACTGTGGCAGTGAAACTATTATCAAACTATCTGTACCACTGTCTTTGTAAATTCAGTTGGAGAACACTGAAAAGTGAAAATATAAACCCTATGCTTTTCTACTTAGATACATTGTACATAGATGGATCAGTTGTCCTGGAGGCAGGGTGTCTCCATCTATGGAGGATCACAGGTCATTTCAAGCAGTCAAGGGTGAGATGAAATAAACACCAATATAAAATCTCTGTGGAGATACCTCTTATTCCAACACTTCCCTAGAGAAAGCTTGTGGTTGATCTATCAGACCACACTATGTGGTAAAATTAAACTATATTCATTAAGGTTCCACTAATTAGTAATTCAGTCTGTGCAAAAGTCGGTTATACCAAGAATATGCTGAGCAAATTAATAATGCAATTAAATTTGTATGTGGGCACATTTACCCTACTTTAGAAAAGAACTTAAGAATCTTAGCACATTAGTTGAATGCTAATTACAAATGAACAATTTCTTAATTCACTAAATCAATTCTACCAGGATAACCAGGATAAAGAAACATTTAACTATTACTGTTATACTTTGTATTTATAGATAATGAGTGTCATATTCAAATACTCTATAATGTAAGAATTTTAGAAATTTAAACTTTCCCAATAAACCAAAAAATTTGTATTTTTTTTATAACTTACTTTTATTTCCTAAAATGATACCTCAGGTATAAATTCCCCCCAAAAAGATGTGTTTTTCTCCCATTCACAGGGAAATGCAAAACAGGTATCCCACTGAAAGCTGCTGCCACTGTGTTATGAACTTAGCTGTGTTCCTCCAAAATTCAAATAAAGCCTTAACCCCTATTGTGATGGCATTCAGATGGGAGGTTAAATTAGGTCATGCAGGTAAAGCCAACTGGACAGGTATCCTTTTAATAGTGGCAAACACCAGGGTTCTTTCTTTGCATTTTCAGAGAGGACAGTCAGTGAGAAGACAGTTGTGAGCAAGACAGACAGACTATATTCCTCACCAGCAAAGGAATCAAAGAACCTTGATCTTGAACTTGTAGGTGTCAGAACTGCAGAAAGTAAATTCCTATTTTTAGGCCATTCAATCTTCATGCTGCGTTATCTTGTTAAGGCAGCCAAAGCAGACTGAGTCAGGCTATTGCAACCAGCCATGTTAAGCCAAAGCAAGTTTCAAATGCATATTTAGTAAAGATATTCCAGATCTTTAGGCCACTGAACAGCACCAACATACAGCTGGCTTAATATTTTGACTTGAGTCAGAGTTCATTTAAAAGAAAACATATACTTCAAGTAGCAGCAGCTATTAGAATAAAATATGTGTCTACAGAAAACTGCTGAGATCTATACTTCAGGACTCTAATATTTATTATATGCAGTTATATATCATTACATAGACTTATTATTATAAATTTGATCTATATCTAATAATATATCATTATATGATATATATATTGATGTATATCATTGTATTATATAATCACTATACATATTTACTATATATTTACATTTAATTATATAAATTTAATATATACATTTATTGTATACGTATATTTACATTACATATATTTATAAGTAAATATTATTCATTATATATAAAACAGATATTTACTAAACACCTTTCACATCTCATGCACTGTGCTAGGCACTTTTTTCACCTAGAAAAGAATAATATTTCCAATGATAAAGAGAGAGCAAGTATGAATTAAAGAACAAACAAACAACATAGCCTTACATCAATGGCCAGTGAAATCCAGGTTATATACTTGACAACTCCTATTTGACTGACAAACAGGCATCCCAAATTCTTACTTGTTTTAAACTGCAATCCTAATCACTATCACCAATTTCACCAAATCTCAGCCTCTTTATTCAAGGCCGATCTTCTTGAAGTCCTTGAACTCCTCTAAGCAGTTCTCCACCACATTCAGAATAAATGCCCTCATCATACATACATAAATGCCAAGCCTCTCCTGACAACCTTCCTGATGCTCATAGCTTCCACTTGTCACCACCAAGCTGTTTGGCCTGAATTTTCCATTCCTCACCATGCCAGAAAAGTGCCACCTGCAAATATTTGGTGTTTTCTCCTCTGCTCACCACAAAACTGACTATATCAGTTCATTCCTTCCTTCTTCAAATACCACTTCACTGTCAGAGAAGCCTTCCAAAAGTGGCCTTACCCAGCGTGGTATTTTTTTTATATGTATCAAGATCTGACAAGCTATGTTTTGTTCATGTGCTCTCCTTTTCTAAGATGAAAGCTCCAAGCACTGAGTAGGGTCTTCTCATAGCTGTATTCACAATGCCAAAAACAATGGCACACAGATCCTTGATCATTTATTACATTAATTCTATTAATTCTAATGGGAGAAGTATGTTTGCTGGTAATAGCTAAAGTACAAATATTTCACTGTAAAAAAATTTTTTAATTAAAATTATTATTTTTTAAAAATATCTGCTTCATTGCAAAAGATTCCTAGGTCAGCACCCCAAACCCTGAGAGATTGCCTATGCAGCTACATACCAATCTGTGAAATGGGTTGCTCCCTAGGTTTTTGCAAAATGACTTACAAATCACACTGGGAATATTTCAACAGTAAGACTTTTTCCAGCTGGGCATGGTGGTGCATGCCTGTAAGCAGCAGTCTAGAAAGCCACAGCATGGACCAGGGATCATGGTTTGAGTCCTGCTCAGGGCAACGTAGAGAAACCTAGTCCCAAAAAATAGCTGAGCATGGTGGCATGTGCCTGTAATCCAAGCTACCTGGGAAGCTGAGGCTGGGGATTCCTTGAATCCGTGGTACTCCGGGCAAAGTGAGCCTGCAGTTCCATCGGCAAAAATAGCAAGACCTAGTCTCAAAAAAAAAAAAAAAATACTTTTTCTAAGATCATATCAATGAAACCATGGTGGAAAAAAATATAATTTTTCAGTTTTTGGAATACATTCATTTGTTATATAAGTAGGGAAATTATACCTCTAATGTTATGTAAATTAAATGAGCATTTTTTTTAAAGTACACATTTGCCTGTAGGCAAAACATTAGATGAGCAATGATTCTGTTACAAATAAATATTTTGTAGAAGTCTGCAAAATCACAAAGTAGCATTCACTCTGATAAAGTATTTGTATCTCAATATAAATAAAGTCACAGCTCAAGGGAAACATCTAAATTTTTAAAATCCAATGTGGGGTATTGAATTAAACCCTGAAGAGATAAAGAAGACAGTAGAAAATTTGGTCAGATGCAAAAAAAAAACAAAAACAAAAAACAAAAAACCAACCTTGTAGTCTTGGGACTAGTACTGTTCCAATAATAATTTCTTAGTTTCACAAATATATCACTGTTCTATAAGGAATTAACAGAAGGAGAACCTGAGAAAGGTTTATGGGAATGTTTGACTATTTTGGTAGGTTTTGTCATAAAAGCTATCTCAGGATAAAAAATTCAAAAGGAGGGTAAATATTTGAAAAGGCCACCATATGAAGAAATTGTGATCATTAATCATTAAGAAAAAGGAAACTGATACATGAATGTTTAAGGCAGCATTATCCATGATAATGAGAAGTTGGATGACCAATCTCAACAGCTATCAACTGACAGACAACTGGATAAACAAAGTGTGGTATATACACACAATGAAATATTATTTGGCCATAAAAAGCAATAAATTGCTGATACATTACTACGTAATAAATAAGGCTTGAAAACCATGCTAAATGAAAGACATCTGTCATGAAAGGCCATATATTATATTTTTACACTCATGACATATCCAGAATAAGAAAACTGATAGAAACAGAAAGTAAATTAATAGTTGCTTAAACCAGGAGGATAAAAGCCAAAGGTGATAAAGCTTATTTTATCTTATTTCCAAAATGATGAAAATACTATAAATTTTTGGAATAGTTGCGCGTATCTTGAATATACTAAAAACTATCAACTTTATAATTTAAATGGGTAAATTACATGGTGTATGAATTGTATTCAATAAAGTCATTTTAAAAAATATATAACTAGATACCATTATCAGGATCTCATAAAATTAAACATCCACATACCATATACACCATCAATCCACACTTAGGTATCTGTCAGAAAAGATAACGCCCACAAAAATACCTCTGTATGTTTCTAACAGCTTTATTCATAGCAGACAAAAACAAAAAGCCATCAAATATACATCAACTGAGGAATGGAAAAATAAATTTCAGCATATCCAAGCAATGAAGCATTATTCAGCACTAAAAAGAAACTAATGTATCAACACTTGGACTGAGTCTCAAAAGCCTATGCTTAGTAAGCAATACGAAAGTGGCATTTGCTATATAGTTCATGTACAAAACATTCTAGAAAAGACAAAACCATAATAGAAATTGGTCCAATAATTGTCAAAGACAGGCAGGGCTAATCAAGAGGGCAATTACTATAAAAGGGGACTAGGGAACTTCTCAGGGTGATGAAAATATTTTTCTCTTTATTACAGTGGCAGTCATGGAACTGAACCTATGTTAAAACTCACAGAATTGTACACATCAAAAGGTTAAGTGTTATTACATATAAATTTATCTGACTTGAAAAGTTGTACCCAACTTAACTGCAACTTGCTCTGAAAAATACATGTCTAGTACAATGTAGTAGCTGTATAAACTCAAACTACAATAACTATTAAAACTAGAAATGCAAGCATACCTGGCCCAGCAGAAACTGATCATATATGTAAGGGATAGTCATCATACAGTGTGAGCAGTCTGTAATGCTTATAGTTACACACACAAGCTCTTCACCTACTGATTTAGAAAGATGCCCAAATTATATTTTATGTTAAATAAGAGGCAGATATGTAAATGAGAAGAGAAGGGAATATATTTTTTGGTATGGTTCACACAGAGATTTATTTTTTAATCTTTGAAAGAGTAATCAGGCAACTAAAATCACCCACCATTATAGTCAGACGTGGAACAGAGGAAGATGACTTTCAACCTATTTAGACTTTTTAATGTGTGAACTATACCCAAAAACTACATAAATAATACTTAAGCACTACTTTTAAAAACAGTTTAAATGAAAATTGTGAACATTCTGGGCCACTAAAAACATTCCAGAGCAGAAAACATTACCATGTACGCTTACATTGCAAGTTAACATTCAATTACAGGAGAAAATGAGCAATCCACGTAGGAGACTATGTACTTAACCTTTCTTTCTGACCTCAGCATGCCACAAAAATAGAAGAAAATAAGGAGTGTAAGAAATAGAGAACAAAGAATGTTCTAGAAGGAAACTATTATTTTTTAAAGGAGGTATAAATGAGAAAACCCTCTTTCTGTCCTGGAGTGTTGAGCTCTTCTGTCCCTAAAGGAAGGATGGCATTTTCTGTCGATACAAAGAGTCACACCCTCTCCAACTGAAAGACTTAAATACATTTAAACATAGGCACACACCCAGAACAATCAGATCACCTGCATGGATTGTTTTAGGATTTTAGATGTAATTAAGATTTTTTAACATCTTACATTTCAAAATCTAGTAACCCCTTTCATTCTATAGGTGAAACTGCAAAATACAATTATAAAATGGTGTTAGAGTCAGATAACATAAACAGTGTATCTGTGTAAGATACAGGTTTATTAATCAAAACGTAACATATCTGAATGATTCGTTCTCAATTCTAGTCAAATTCTACTTATTCCTTTCTGAATAAAATGGACAAAAAATAAAGTTTACATAGAAACTCAGCATTAGTCTCATGGCAATGAAAGTACCAGAAATGCTTTAACTTGGTAGTTTTAATGACTATGATCCATTCAAACCTAGTTCCCACCAGTATTGATAACCAAGCCTCCCAGCTACGACTCTACATAGAAAGGCTAAGTAAGTATCAAAGTAACTTCAGGTTGAACGTCATCAGCAATGAAATAAGAAGTATGGCAGTTCAGTGTTTCTGACAAACCAGTATCACTGCAAAGGAAATACCATATTGTGGAAAAATATGGACTTTTTAATCCCTCAGTTACAGGTTTTAATCCATATCCCAATTTTTACACTGGTAAACTGAAGATAGTGCCTCATGATTAATTGGGTTCATGTAAGATTTAAAATGAGAAATTACCCAGTCGACTTCCTAGCACATAACAATTACTAAATGTGAATCATTTTGCCATCTTTCCTCAGCTGTTCTTCCTGAGTTATGGTCTCTCAAAATATAAAGAGAAGAATGAACACAACTCAAAGTATCACATACTATTACAAAGACAAACATAACATGGTACTTTCAAAACAGCTACACAGTAAAAGCAATTTATATTTAAGTATAATCAGAGGTACAATATAAAGATACATTTACCCTTCAGTGATATTTATATTATGAAAGTAACTCAATCCCGCTTTGAATTCTTAAAAAACAGCCATGCGATATCTACTACCCTCTTTTTGTTGTTGTTGATGAGACTAGGTCTTGCTAGTTTTGCCTGTGGAACCACAGGCTCACGTTGCCTGGGGTCCCACAAACTCAAGTAATCCCCAGCTTCAGCTTCCCAAGTAGCTGGGATTACAGGCGCATGCCACCACACCCAACTATTTTTTTGGAACTAGATCTCACTACATTGACTTGAACCACGATCCCTAGTCCATGTCATGGCTTCCTAGGCTGCTACTTACAGGCATGCGCCACCATACTCGGCCTCTTTTTTTTTTTTTTTTTTTTTAAGGGACTAGGTCTCACTATGTTGCCCAGGGTTGTCTTTAATCCGCGGACTCAAGTGATTCCCCAGGCTCAGCCTCCCAGGTAACTGGAATTATAGGTGCATGCCAGCATGCCTGGCCTTATTAACACTCTTAAGCAAGTTTCTGGCTAAGGTCTAAGTTCATGCAGCATTCAAATTTAATACAGAATGATAAAATCAAAAGGAAACAAACGTGTCTTATATTTATAGCAACCTAATTTAAAAGCTTTTATTCTGAAAGTATTTATTCAAAAAACACATTTAGAATGTGTTTATGTTATGTTACACATGACTTTCCACTTTCAAGCATTCTTGAAAATAAAGAGTTTTGGTTTCAGTTTTTTTACTCAAAAAAATGATCAAAGTTATTTGAGATACATTAATGTAGATGAGTTTTTACACAATATTTTTCAAAGTCTAAAGATGCTTTAATGAAAAAAAGTTACTTAACAAAACTCACCAGGAATTCTATGCGTCTAAAATATTCCAGAACAGTATTAACTTGGACAAGAGCTATAAAAACTATTAGCTAAATGCTAAAAGAACCTTAATCTACTATCTTTATCAAACAACTCAATTTCTACTAGCAATAATGCTATTGTGAGCAATAGTAATGTCTTACATTAGCATTGTTCCATTTACAAAGTACTTTCTTACAGATTTTGCTCTTTTAAGCCTATGGACCACCTTGGAATATAGGTAAGTAAGTAAGTAAGCAGCATGTATCCTGCTTTACAGACCAGGAAAATAAGGTTCAATGAAAGTTACTATGAAATACCAAGGAATCTATGTTCCAGCTAATCTTCCTCATTAGAATTACAGACTCCCCAAAATGAGTGGTATCATTAGAATGGCACTGATGCAAAAGCAAGTAAACCTTTGTTAGTAAGAGATTAAATATACTCTTCAAAACACTGTTGCTCTAACTTAAGTTCAGAGTTCAGTAAAAGTTATTGTGTACATACCTGAATATAATCCAAAACTATCAGTGCAAGTCTAGGGCTTAGGACTTCATAAAGTCATGCCTAGAATTCATGTTCTTGCTTTTGACTTGCCTCTGTGACTGTGACTGATGCTAGTCATGGTGACTATGTAAAATTTGAATCACTACCGCCTAGCCAGGCAATTCCAAGAACCAGCTTTGGCTTCAATCTTAAAATAATCAAAACCTAAATTAAGTTAATTCAACTAATAAAAATCATTTTTAACACTGCACCACTGGACTATGCCCCTTCAGAGCCACTTCTGAATTACTGACAAACACTGCACACATTAAAATTACTGACATAAGAATGTCTGACAAACACTGTACACATTAAAGTATCGATGGAATGGTAAAATATTATAGAAACACAAATGTCCATAAAAGAGTTTCACCCCTGTGCAATATAAATAGGGACATAAGCTCTAATAATAGTGTGTAATTGAAAGTGGGTAAAAAGAGACTTTCTGTTTTTACTTAACTGGATACAGCTATCTGCCTGCTTCTCTCTCAGAAGCAGTTCCTTTGCATCCCCAGCCTTTTTAACCAAAATATCAAACCAAGACTATCAGTGCAGTGCAGACTAATTTATTTCTAACAAGGTGATTTCTAATTATCCTATTAACTACAAAAGAAACATGTAAGACTCAGAATACTTCAACATTGTCCAAACCCTTTCTCAGTATTGTCCAAAGTCCTTTCCCAGATTGCCCCAAATATCCTCAGTCTCTCAGTCCTAATCGTCTCACCAATGTCCAGTCAGAGTCCATCTCCAGATGCTTGAAGACATGTTCCTTTGAATGCTCCTCATTGTCTTCCACGCTGTCTTCTCCTTGTCACCTTCAGGTAGCAGGAACTCCATGGTGCCGAACAAGCAAAGTTCACTTTCTTCTCAGGCCTAACTTTTGCACAGCCTCTTGCAGACACAAGTTAAACTCAGCAAAACAAACTCCAACACGGAGTTCTAATCTGCAAATTCCTTAACTGCATTTAGCACACATGCTGCCAGTCTGGGCCAGCCGAGGGTTGCAGGCCCTCGGTGGCCACATGGCCTAGCTCACATGGCTCACATCTTTACAAGATGGCCGATTCCCATCTCCTCTCCATATTGGAATCCCAATCCAATCGCCTAGAATCGAATCCAAACCCTCCTCTTTGTTTGCACACCCTTTATATACCCTGATTTCCCACCTCCCAGGAAATCTGTTACACTTCTTTCTTCCCCCTGCATCCCCCTGAAGGGAAATTCCAGCTAAGGTCATTCTCCCATTTTAACATTACCTGTCCTTGAAACCTGCAATCTTAAACAGGAGACAGTGGGGGGGGGGGGGGGGGCACACCCTATCATAATTACCAGAGGAAATTAAAATAGTGAAAATCATAAAGAAGGATAAAAAAGAAAGAAAAAGTCAACCTTCAGTTCAAGTGACCAGAAAAACTTCATGAAAGAGGAAACATTTAAGTTGTCCTTCAAATATGAACAGGCTAGGTGGGAAAGTTGTTAAATGAAGAATTGCTACCATGTGTTGAAAGGGAGGAAATCAAAAGTTTTGCTGACAGTACTGTGATAACCTTGGGAATGAAAACAATCTGAATGGAAAGTAGAATTACAATGGAAAATAAGCAAATGTTTTTCTTTCCTGAACTCCTTGGTTAGTCTTCCACAAAATCAATTCAAACATAGGAATGGTTTAACTATAAGATAATGCAATAGTATTGTTCTCTGTGGTTACAAATAAGATTTATGACAATTACCTTCCACATGAAATCATGTCATTCTACTTGACAATGAGAATTGATGCCTTTGGTTTTTTTCCTCTAAAATAATCACCCAAAATAAATAGATCCACAACATTTCTCTTCTTACAGTTTTGATCTTATAATCAATTGAGAAAAGGAAAAATGAAGGGGAAAAAACTGTAGGACCTAGCCTTAACAAGCCAAGGGAAAAAAGGATAAGCTTGGTTCCTGTTAAGATTTTTAATGTAGCCACTTCCACAAGCTACACGTTGAGGAGAGTGTTTCAAATAACTTAAGGGGGAAAAAATTTGAGAAATGTTTATCTTCTAACAGATATTACAGAGAGAAATCAGGTTTTTAAAAAAAATTTGTCATGGACAAGATATAGGTTAAATAGCATCTTACAATCACAATCATTTGATCTACGATATATAGAAAAAATACAAAGTCTAGAAGGTCAGTTTATGAGTTAAATTTCTTTGGAATTTAAAGGTTCTACCCAACTTAATGGAATTTATGGATTAATTTATAAGTGAAGAGCTCTTTCCACATGCTATTTTGTATTTGTTTCAAACAGTTTAAAAGTATCGATTTCCTGAAAAAATATTCAAGGTGTTTAACATCTACCCTGGTCCTTTAAGAAAAATCACAACTAGAAAACACAAAACACTGTATGATATGAAATTTTAAATTAACTTTTGATCCAGTGCAAAAAAACTAAGTGTTCTCATAAATAACTGAGGTGACATCTGAAAATATAAAAATTGATTATGCTCTACGAGTAAGTAACCAAAGGAGAATAAACACTAGGGATGTTTTTATTTGGGAGAAATGAGTTCTGACACTATATACATTGTAGTGAGGTTTTTGTTAGCATTTTCTACAAAGTTTCACTTTACACTAACATGACAACCGCAAATGTGGAGTGGCCAGAGCAAACCTTCTCAAGTAAGTTACTTTATTTTTTAACTCAAAAACAACAACAAACAAACCAGGGGGTGGCTCATGTCTGTAAGCAACAGCTTATGGAGTTGCAGCGGGGTCTGGGGATTGCGGTTTGAGTCCCTCCCAGGGCAGCACAGCGAAACCTAGTCCCAAAAATAGCTGGGCATGGTGGCACGAGCCTGTAATCCTAGCTACCTGGCAAGCTGAAGCTGGGGACTGCTTGAGTCCATGGTACCGCAGGCAACATTTGCCTGTGGTTCCTTGGGCAAAAATAGTGAGACCTACCATCAAAAAACAAACAACAAAAAAAAAAACACACACACACATTGGAACAGTCACTCTTCTTTATCCACACTAACATGATTACCATAGATATATAAACTCTAATATATTATTTAAAGGTTATCTATGATTGCCAAGCAGTAACAGCTACTGAGAACAACTACCTAACACACTATAAAAGGAGCAGATTATAAACTAATGCCAACTTTCTGTTTGGATACAAGACAAAGAAAGACAAACACCTTACTAAAAGTAAACAGTTTTATCATAAAATCCAATTTCAAGGTTAAGATTACAAGATTTAGGATCATTTTAAATAAGACATAGTGGTAGTAAAATAATTCTTGATTGCCTACTAAGTGGAAATTAGGGTATCTTATAAGAAAACAAAGATTTAAGCAGAGTGTGCAGAGTGTGTGGCATGCAGGTGATGGATTTAAAGAACTCAAGAGTTACTGTTTTATTTTTAATAACAAATATGCTTTTTTTTAACTTTTTTATTTTTTGAGACGAGGTCTCGCTATTTTGCCTGGGGAACCACAAGTTCACGTTGCCTGGGGTACCACGGACTCAAGCCTCACCTTCCCAGGTAGCTGGGATTACAAGCATGCGCAACCACACCCAGCAATTTTCTGAGACTAGGTCTTACTATGTTGCCCTGGACGGGTCTTGAACATGCGGACTCAAATGATTCCCAGTCTCTGCCTCGTTTCATAGGCTGCAATTAAAGGCACATGCCACCAAACCCAGCTCACAAATATTTTTAAAGACAGTTTTAGAAGAAATTTTTATTAAATCTTTCATCTAACTCTAACTTTCCTGAAAATCTACAAAAACACCAGCTGTATTTTCAAGGAGGGTAGGCTAGAAAACTGAAGACAACATCCTACACAAAAATATGTCATTTCTAGAAAAAAAAACTGTATGACTCAGAAAAAAACATACTGAATGAACATTAACAGATGAACAATGTTAAGTAATACATATTACATCCAATGTCTTTAAAATGTTTCATAAAATTATATTAATGATATATGATGGGGAAAATTTCTTTTCCCCTTTCAAGTATATTTGCCAAGATCACCAGTAGATACTAAATTATATTAAATAATTAAAATCTGAAACCTTGCTTGGCAATATATAAGAAGGAAAAATAACTGAAACTGACTTTTAAGTAACAGTAAAACTAGGTCTGGGTGAGTTCACTCCTTTTTATTTCTCTTTTCCTAAACATCTGTCTTCAGGGAAAAAAAGGTGCCATCTTAAAACTACAGATTTATTCAATATTTGAGCCTTCATACCAATTGGACATTCTGAGAATCTAAGAAACTACCCAGGAAATAAAGCTGATGTATCTAATGCCACCCCCGAAAAAGGTAAGATCCCATTCTCCCCCACACCTCTTCTTTAGTGTTCCTGACAAGGCAAACTTCCTTATTTATTTATCCTCAGTCTACAGTCACTGGAAACGTACTCTAAGATATTATTCTTAACATACTCCTACTATAAAATACAAATGACAACATTTCCAGTTCTCACACAATAACTGATTGTTCAGAATGGTCAAAGAAGGAAAATAATACAAAGTCATTCATTTCAAGTGCAGTCGCAACCATTACTGGTCCCTCTTCCTCTCAGGCCTCTCTTTTAATTTAAACTGATATCAGACTTGTTTCTTAGTCATCTCTATGTAAATCCAAGTCCACTGTACCCACTCTAGTTGAAGGTATGCTTCAAGCATTCCAAAAGCATGCGCTGTTCTCAATGACCTTCCCATTCATGCAAACACTACTGAATTAGTTGTCTTCAAACACGACTGACTCCCACTGCTTGGATTCAAAAGCCTCCGATATCTCCCTATTGCAGAGTAAATAGACAAGAGATTCTAAACATAGCATGATTACTTTTCTAGACTATATATCATCTAGAAGACAGTGAAACATGTTTTTACAACCAACAGGGCAAATCAGTAAGAAAATTTCTTCAGAATATGTGCAAAATATGAGGAAATTAACACTTTCAGTATGACAGAAGTCAAACATCTAGTCAAATGTTCTATCACAAAATAGGAAAAGAGTTGTATTACGACTCAGTATGTAAATTTATCCTACTGAGTCAGGAACTTTGTAAATATTTAGTTTGAATGGTTTTGTAAGCATTTAGCATTACTATTGGAAAAATAAAGAACTAAGTTAATTTAAGTCATTTATGAAGGTACCGAAGTAGAACACAAAGCCCAAAGATTAATATAATTGAAAATCAATGTTTTCATTTATTATATTATTAAATATATTGGCCTAATTTCCTAATAGCACAGTAATAAATTTGTCTTCTGTGGCACCCAAACACAAAAATCCAATCAAGTTATCTTGCCATGAAATATATATGGAATGAAAAATGGACATATGACAAAAAAATTATAATTTGGCAACTTACTCCTGTAAAACTAATGAAGTTCTCATTTATTAACTGGCCAGTAATAAAGTATGGAACATAAATGGTAACATTCCTAATGCTAATCACCCAAGTTAAAGCAACTTACTAACATCTAAAAATCACCTAAAATACAAGATCCAAATAATACTAAAAAGAAAAATAATAGGTTGATTTAATGTTTTGAACAATTTAACAGACATTTGCCAATCTTCTACGGAGTTTTCTAAACTTTAGAGCAAGTCACATGAGAAAGTTAACTATTCAATCAAATACACAACTCCCAAAGCATTCTGAAGTTGTCTAATACTTGACTCAAGTAACATACATGCACTTAAATTTGAAGAACATAATTCAAAATGAAGGTAAATTTTTGTTCACACTGTTATTTATGCTAATATACTCAGCCCCTTCAAGTTATAAAATATGCTTTCATAACAAAGTCTGGTCTACTCTTCAACCCATCATCAAGTATGTGAAAGAATGTTCTCACTTCTCTGAGACATTACTGATAACTGCACTGCAGAATCACCCCATATCCACAGTCCTCCAGAGGTTATTTGTATTTTTACAAATAGAGAGTAGGCAAAAAGACAAACTAGAAAACAAGTCAAACTGTACAGCCTGAGGCTTTGCAAGTCATACAGTCTCTTGTCACCCACTCAGCTTCGGTGGTGAGAAAGTGTCACTGATAATATATACAGAATGAGCCTGGCTATGTTCTAATAAGCTTATGTACAAAAACAGACTGAGGGGCGAACATGGCACAAGGGCTGTAGTTTACTCATCCTGATCTAGGGGATTAAATTTTCAACAGTTTTCTGACTTTACCCCTGTATCTGGGAGAAATTCACTTAACTAGTCATAGTGTTTATTTCTTCTACTCAGGAGTCCAAACTAGAGGTTTTCAATATCTCTCTCATCTCCCCCCTCCCTCCCTTCTTCCCTCCCTTCTTCCCTACCTTTCTCTCTTTTTAATGAAGACCTATTAGATTTGCATCCTCCTCAAAGGCTATGGAGAAGCTGCCTCAGCCACAGGTCTGACAATGACAGATGTGAGCCAAGGTGAGCCACAATGCAAACCACCCACCTGCTGGTCTCCAGGTTCCACTCAAAATCACAAGCCAATGCTGCCACCCATGTGTTTTTCTCAATGTCACTTGGGCATCGGCATTTGGCATCAGGTAAGGGAAGCACCCATGAGTTCCGTTCAGGAGTAGAGGAGTTAACACATCAAAGTTAAAAATGTGGTGAACTCCCTTACTCCATGTACAAAAATCAACTCAAAAATGGATAAGAGACTTAGAGGTAAGACCTGAAACCATAGCATACATAGAGGAAACCTTGGGCAAAACTCTCCATGAATTACAGTTCAGAAATCCCTTTCTAGAAACATCTACAGAAGGCAAAAAAAATGAAAGAAAACATAAACAGATGGGACTATATCAAATTAAAAAGCTTCTGTACAGCAAAAGAGTGACAAGGGATTAATAACGAAAATCCACAAGCAACTCACACAACTAAACAAAAGCAAAACAAAAAGCCCAATCAAAAAATGGGGAGAAGAACTAAAAAGACACTTCTCCAAAAAAGAGGAAATACAAATGGCCAACAGACACATGAAAAATTGCTCAATGTCACTAGTAATAAGGGAAATGCAAATCAAAACCACAATGAGATACCACCTTACACCAGTAAGAATGGCCCACATCCAAAGAACGAGCAACAAGAATTGCTGGCGAGGATGCAGAGAGAAAGGAACACTTTTACACTGCTGGTGGGAATGTAAACTGGTCCAACCACTATGGAAAGATGTGTGGAGGACCCTCAAGTTAATGAAAATGGAACTACCATTTGACCCAGCAATTGCTCTCTTGGGAATTTACCCAAAAGAGACCTCAATGTGAGTACAAAGGGACACCTGTGCTCGGATGTTTACTGCAGCACAATTTATAATTGCAAGGTCATGGAAGCAACCTAAACGCCCCAAAACAGATGACTGGATGAAAAAAATGTGTATATATACACGATGGAATATTACTCATCAATTAAAAATGACACACTTGATGATTTTATGATAACAAGAGATGTACTTAGAAGAAAGCATATTAGCAGAAACAAGTCAAAAAGAAAAAGACAGAAACCAAATGGTTTCACTAATATATGGGATATAGGAAAAAAATAAACAAAAGCCATGAGGAAAAGTCAAAACAAGCTAACCACCAAACTGAAGCACACAACTTGGGGCAGGGGGGAAAAAATGCTGGGAAGGGGGGGGGAGGTGAATCCCTTAGGACTACAAAGATGTGAAATTTATATATAAATAAACTTTTTAAAAAAGAAATACAGGGAAAAAAATAAATTTACCTTGTTCTCAACTTTCTTATGTAGATCAATATGTGGATTTTTTTTACTTTTTTTTAAATAAGTGAATTTTAATGGAGCATATTTAACCTATTTCTGTATGGTTGTATGAATCATTCTACAATTTTGAAAGATTTTTATCTATTAAAATGGGTCAAGGCAAGGATCTCTAGTAAGAACTAATCAGCAAATTAGTTTCAGACAACTAGAATCGAATTGAATTTTATAATTTAGATCTGTTCATAATTTAAATTATAATTCTTTATAGTCGGAAAAAACCCAAAGTAACAAAAAAAAGCTACATAATACAACAAAGTTGTCACAGGCATCCACAGGAAGAATCACACTGTTACTTATCTGTAAAAGTATCATTAATAAATGACAGTTTCAAAAGAATAGCACCAATGTAATTAAATTTAAAAGGGAAGCAACTGCCTGATACTCAATAAAAGTAACTTTGTTTCACAAAAGTTCCTGTTTCTATAAAGGTAGAATTAAATGTTATATACATTGAAGCCAAATTTAATGCTCCTTTCCAATTTTATTTAACTTGCTAATATTGTAGCAACATATAGTTACTTCTTGCCTTACATCTGAAATGCTGAGAAAAGGAGCAAGTATTTAAAACAACATTTATTAACCCCTATCCCATGGTAAGGAGCATACCAATTCATGAGCCTTAAAAGTTAACAAGCAAAGTTCAAGCTCAATAAGCTTGTGAGCCGGACACAGTACAAGGTAAGACAAATTAAATAAAATCAGGGCCCTAACTCAGACACCAAATTCAAGCATAGTTCACGCCCCTTGCCAAAACAAGTAACTTATGATAACACGTGGTACTTAAAAATGACAAATAGCCCACCTCTTTCCAGTAATATCTCTAGCTATTAGTTACATAAAGTCGAGTATTTAACTGGCCCTGCTACACATTAAAAGCAGTTTATCTATATAAACCTTGAGTACTATCATAAAAAGTCCATAACTAAACAACATTGCTTAAATGAAGGATACAATGCATACGAACTTTCAGCTTTGGTATTAATCTTAGTATCAAATTTAGTCTTATATAATCTATATGAAACCATTTTTCTTAAAGAGGTAAGTTTATGAATAAATGAAGTCAACAAACTTAGAGAAAATTCTAAACAAGTATCCTTCACAAGTATTATATACAAATACATACTGATTAAAAGTGATGATTCAGTTTTAACAAAACTTCAAAGTCCCAGAAAAATGAGAGAATTATATAAGGAGAAATATCACAATACACGAATGGAACACATTTTAAAAAGAAATAAAATGTATGGAATTTTAAAAATAGAGGGAAACTGAAGGGGATTTGATCTAGAAAATATATTATATTCTATTTTGAATCGGTTATCATTTAGAAAGAATCATTTAAAGTTACATATTCACTTTGTTTATATTTATACATATCACCCACTGGTATTTTCAATCCCATTTTCAATAAGAGACTGCAGCTCATAAACTAATAATCATACATCCAATAAGTGTATGAAGTCTTTCAAAAAGGTCTACTGAGAATCACTGCACAAATTATTATAATAATCTGTTTCCTATGCAAAGTTAGACAAATATAGTCAGCTAACAGCATTCATTCACCTAATCTCATTCTTTCTGCCTTTCTATAATTTGAAGTCTGAAATACAAAGTATTCAAATTTCCAGGTCTTTTGCAACCAGGAATAATCATGTGGCACAGGTCTGGTCAATGACAATTCCTTCCAAAAAAGAAAAACTGTTACCAAAAAAAAGGATTTTCGACAATCCTCCTTCTTTCCTGCTCCATGGTGCTTCATGACTACGGAAAATGAAAACTAAAATCATTTGCTAAGTAGGAAACAAGCCAGTCTCCTTAATGACACTGGAGAATCTGCACTAATACAGTCCTGTCTACCTTTAAATTTCTTACTGGATGAGAAAATAAGCCCACAGTTAAGCCTCCATGTATCCAGTTTTCAGTAACCTGTAGACCAATGCAATCCCAATACAAAGTGTGCGATGAACTCACTGTATAAATCATCTATACGTATAAATCGTCTATGATTTACAAATAGAAATACACTTTTTGTTTGTTTGTTTTGTTTTGTTTTTTTTGAGACTAGGTCTTGCTATTTTTGCCTGTAGAACCACAGGCTCTCGTTGCCCGGGGTACACAGACTCAAGCAATCCCCAGCCTCAGCTTCCCAGGTAGCTGGGACGACAGGCACGCGCCACCACACCCAGCTAGTTTTTTGGAACTAGGTCTCGCTACGGGCCCCAGGAGGGACTCGAACCGCGATCCCTAGCCCCGGCCGCTTCATAGGCTGAAGCTTACAAGCACGAGCCACCGTGCCCGGCCTAGAAATACACTTAAGGATGAAAAATCATCTCTGGGAAAGGGCAAATTCAAAGAGTAAATACAACTAATTCTAAAAATAATAACAGCAATCATAACAAATTTTATTAAACACTCAATGTTGGTGTTTATTATGTTGGTGTGGATATTAATTTGTCACCTGCTTAATTCTAAACAAAGGACACTTTAATGTCATAAAAAATGAAAAGATCATAATCTCAGAATAGATCACATTTCCTTTTTTCAACAACATTATTGTTTTTGTCAAGGACTGGTTAAAAATTTGCCATGGGTAGGTACAGTAACATTACCAACTTCACATGGGTGTGAAAATTAAACACATTCTTTTAGAAGATAAGAAAAGTGGAAAGTAAGTTTATTTAACAAGCTTACTTGGCAAAAATAAATGACAAATGAGTATCTGTGGCTCCGGTACTTTATGAAATGTTAACAATCCATGAAATCTCAAAGTCTGATCCCCACTAAAGTTAAGTAACCTCTGTAGTACCTCAGCATAATTTGTTTGATACTAAAGTCCAGGATCATTAACCACTAGGGTACAATGAAGAAAATGCACCAAATCTAAAAACCGTTCTGTGTACACAGTAAGTTTATAGCTACCATAATAAAAACATCCCAAAATACATTAAGAACAAGGTGAAATGATTTTAAAGTGAAATGATCCCATTCCATTTCAAATGTGTTTCAGATCTAGATTTAGATTTGGAAGGTCACAACTGGGACAAAAGAACTTATGGGTCTCTACATATACCATATGTACCCGAAAGACTGTGGTTTCTCCAATTCAAAGAGCAAGCATGCAAATAACATAATACCTGATCCTCAATTTTTTTCCACCTCTACAGAAGTGGGAGTATCAGACACAAAATGGAAATGTCAAATTCTTCCTTACCTTACTTCTTGTCATCTTATGCTACTGTATCTAAATATTTTAATTCATGAATTTTTAAAACTCATCTCTAGTTGCTTGGAAATGAATACATTTGATCAAGCCTCTTACTAAAATAACTAAATGCAACAGTTCTTTTTAACTTCTTAATACAGTAACTAAATATAATTAAATATTTCCAACAATCTGATGAGGCATTTCCTAATAAATTTGGATATGCTACATGCTTAAAAGAAAATGGAGTTTGCCAACCTGCATAATGTTGTCCAGAGAAGAAATCAGGAAATCAAGAACACACTGCCTTGAAGAATTCAAATAATTACTCATATATATATATATATATATATATATATATATATATATATATCATGGATAAATGTTAATTAGTTTAGCCTATACCCCCATGCATTTTCACATTTTTTATTTTATATGATTTTTGTTACTCAAAGCAAGGACAAGCCTTTTTCCTCTCTGCTTGTGCAGTCAAATGAAATGTACTATTGATGACATTGATCAAAAAGAAGTTCTTATAAAATTAGAAAAGTTTATTATTAAAAAATTATATTGAAAACTTTTAAAAGATCAATACTTTTCAGCTCTTACTTAGTTACTTTGAGTGTTAGGTCTCATTTTCTAAAATCTAATCTTCTAGTGACAATTTTAGTCATAGAAAAAAGGTGTACATAGCACACAAAAAAATACATTCTCCAGTATTTACTAAAAAAAGGGAGAAGACAGGTGACTAATAGAGAGCAGAGGGCACAAAGACTGGCTTTATAATTGAAACACAAAGGCATATACATGGGGGTAGATAACATTTTATAAACAAATTTCTACCTTGCATTGATTTTAAAAGCAATTCTTGCTTTCTTTTTTAATACTAAAAGTCCTAAAAAGTCTAAATGGAAATACTGAATATATTCACCTTAGATATTATCATCTGTAGCTAAAATATTGTCTCTGACAAAACTTTTTAAACACACTCTTGTCATTCTCACCCCTTCCCCCCACCCCCTCAATTCCTACCAAATATAACAAGCTAAAGAATTTTTAAATTCACAAGAAAAGAAGAGTTGGAAAGGAAATCTACAACTTCAATATCATCTAGATTGACTTTCTTAGGTTACTATCAGAATTTCTACTCTATACTGCTTAAGGAACATTGAATATTCTATTTCTCATACATTTTTTTCTTAAAAATCTAACTTAAAGTAAACTCAGGATGATGAAATACTCAAAACTGGGAAAATACACCACTAAATAGCTTCAAAAATCAGGCAATAATATGAATAGTTAAAAGTTATGTTAGCTCTCCTGTCCATTAATTTCTTAAATTGATTTGTAATGTATATATGTATGTGCATATTTTAAATTTTGCCCAACTACTATGTTGCCCATGTCATTAATTGCCCATTGCAAATATTCAGCTAAAAACATTAGCTAAAAAGCACAAATCTCTTTAAGAAGATTAAATCAGTAATCAGGAAAATTATCTTTTTTAAATAATCTTAATTTAGCAGCTCTTTATTAGAATCATAAAAATTACAAAAGCTATGTTTCTTTTATATAACTTTTCTTTTTCAAATAACTTTGGACTAAAAATGGTCTAAGCAGTTCTGAGATGTCTTATACTCTGTAAAACCTTCCTATAACTTAACATCTAAAATAACTGTAATAAAATTATCCAATTTTAAATTTTGCCAGTTGTCTATAAAATTGTTCTGATTCAGTATCTAATGTAGAATCCCATCTGGTTATCACTTTTCCTTTGAGTCCTCTGATCTGTGATAGCTCTTTCCAGCTTTCTAGCTTTATTTCATGAGACTATTAGCACAACTGTGGCCTTTTCATGGGTATCATGTCAGAAAATACATATTATTATACTTATTTCTGGTGATATTACTTTGTTCATCAGGATCACAAGGTGTCTGTCAGTGTTCTCACTGTGAAGATTTTGATGTCCCCTTTATAATTAATTGAGTTATCTCAAGAAGCAGGCACCTTGAAATTATGCAAATATTCTAATATTAGATCTACAACATATTCTCATCGTAAGGGCATTGATTAATGATTCCCACAACAATTAGTACTATCTTTGCCTACAAGTGATTTTCTATTTCCATTATTCCTTCTACTTATTTTGAAATTAAACTATAACAAAGAAAATGTTGCTTCTCCCTGTTTATTTATCCAATTATTTGCTTATATTAGTATGAACTCAAAGATATTTCCCTCCTAGGGGTTATAATACATTATTTATTTTGTTGCTCAAATTGTCCCCAATTAGGCCACAGGGACTCCTTTGTAAATAGATCCATTAGACCTCCTTCTGATTTATAAAAATGCCACTTCATTTGGAAAAGAGCAAGGAATTTGAGGAATCACTGATGAATAGTTAGCCTTAATACTTCTATCATAAACAAAAAAAATCCCATAACAACAACAAAAAAAAAACCCACCTATGTAAAGGAACTAACATGTTGAAATAATCAAATTTGCTCTATTACTACTCTTGTTCATTTAAAATTTAATGACCTCTGGTCTTTATTTTATACATACAACTATAGAGTTTTCTCACCATTAACACTATTAAATCCATCTCACCTTACATCCTCCCAATCCTCAGATAATGGTTTTTCAGGAACACAAAAACTAACCCCATCACCACCGCACCAAACACAGGATGAAAAAAAGAAAACCATACTTAATATAGTTCAGTAATTTGTGGCTATTTAGTATGTGAGCTATAGCGGTTTTTTCCCTGAAAAGATAAAAATCCTATCTGTCAAAATAATGTGGCAATCAGTTTGTTTTTCTTCCCTCACAAAGGCTGGCATTACGACAACTAAATATATCTTACTAACTATACCTACTCAAGATTTAACAAAGCAACAAAAGATCAGTTATACATACTACAAATTGCTTCTCTTTCCTAATTTATCAACATTAATTATTCTATCTAAACAACAAAAAAGGTATACAGGAATAAGAAACTGGTTTAGAAGGCTCATTGCAACCATTACACTCTCCCATCATAGGTCAATTATGAATATTGATGTGAAAACCTACTTTTGCTTGCTTAGATTGAGAAGTCTTTCATGTTTTCCAAACAACAAATGCTTGAAAATCACATTCCCATTACAGATTAAGAAACACCAATATATTTAGCATGAGTTTATATGAAGTTAGATAATTTCATATTAGACTCTAAAATGTACATGTGGGAAAATAAAACAAATTAAAATATTTAAAGTGAAGGGAATTCTATTCAACATGGGTTTTTTGCTACTGTGAACTAGGGAAAGTCCATCATTGCCATGATTAGGCTACATGAAACACTGAAAGCAAGTTTGATACAATGAGTTGCTGATCTAAATGTATTCAGGTTCAGTCAGCCTGTACACAGGTTACACTCTGTCAATATTTCTTGTCCACCTCCGCCTCCACTGTGTATTTTCGGTCCCCAATCACCTTAAGCCTGAACAGCAGACAAGAGCCTCTAACAGAATTCTTGCTCTCTTCTAATTTTCCTCAAAACCATGAGTATCTACATGCAGGTAAGAATCACTCCCCATTCCCTATTCACTCCCTGGGCTCCAAAACAATGAACAATGAATGGCCTATCATTTCTTAAAATAGTTTTCTCTCATGTGTGTAGTTTCTATGACAGCAGGTCAGTCTGAACTATCTTTCGGGTTTCCTAGTCAGTGAAACCCCAAGATTCCATACAGCCATCCAGGAAGGGCAGAGCTTTGTCACAATTGCCACAAGGCAGCTGTTAGAGCAATGATGAATCACATCTACTTACAGATAAGGTGAGTTACCTGAGGGATAGATGTCTTATTTCATCTGTGAATCCCCAGAAACTACTGAAATACAGGTATTTCACTGAAATACACTACAATAAGAACCATCACTGACACTGCACTAAATAATAAATGTACATTCTCTCACTTAACTCAAAACATCAGGAAGCTAAATTCTCATTTTCCAGGTGAAAAGACTTACTAAAACTGGGATGAGAAGGACTAGGCCAGAAAACAGATATTCCAGGAACTACTATCTCCACTGTCCACATTTCCCTATCTCTTTAGCCTAGATGAGTTACTTCAGTTAATTACAATCCTTTTTCACTACAAGTGAAAAAGAAACTTACAAGTAAGTAACTAAACTTACAAAAGTAAATATCCATGGGTCATACTAGTATGAGCTTTCTCCTTTATGAAACATCTACCATGTCTTTATTTCACCTAGTTAATTGTTATCTGAGACATTAGTTTATGAAATTTGAATTTCAAGTATCACTCAAGTCAGGTTTTATTGTCATCATTAAATTTATTCCAAGATCCAACGAGATTAAGGGTTTATCAGTCCCCCAGTAAAATTTTCCTAAAAGGCATGTTCAGTTTTCCTATGAAACAAATACTGACTTAAGAACAGAGTTTTAGAATGATAGTATAGCCTCCTGATTGAAAGTTATAGCTCCTTTCGGTTTTTTGTATACCCTTTCTTGAGAGGAAAAGAGGCAATAAGTTAACTCGATAGTCCACTTTGAATTTCTTTTTCTTCTCAACTATAGACTAGGACTGTGTTAATACACCTCTATGTATACCTCTGCAATTGGAGAGATTCATTTGAACCTCAGCCAAGATATACAAAGCTAATTACAGAATTAGCAACTACTAAATGTTTATAAAGTTATTTGATGGCAACTAAGTTTCCACTAATATTCCAAAAGAATACTAATAATTTTTATCATAAATCTAAGTTCTCACCTGTTCAAAGTTACATGCTCATACTTTCAAATTAGTTTTTCAGTTATAAAGGCGTATTTTTTTAAACTATAAATTCAAATAACAGTGTCAATGAAAGCTATATGCTTGTAGTTAAACAGGCATTACTTTGTAAAACAAGCTTTTAAAATTGCACATAGATCATTTAGCTGTGCTTTTATAAAAAAAATCCACAATCCACTTAAGAAATAAATATAAATTACTAGAGCCCAAAATATAATCAAAGTACAAAGAGTCAAATGAAAATGTAAGTGTACTCATAGACAAGGATAAAAAGAAAATCAAGTGGAAAATTGACAGTGACAGACACAATTCTCCACTAGATTTAGAAGTTAAATATTTACCAGAGATAGTTTTTTGTACAGATTTTCAAAACTCAAAGTTCTTGGGTTACAGGTTGTTTTTTCAGTCCTCTAATTATGACTCAAGACAGATTCTACTAAGTAACTTTGGAGAGCACTAAGTCTTGTATTGCTATGAACTTTCCACTGACAAATTCACAAGTTAACAACTAAACCAAAAAATGCCAATAGTCAGAGAAAAAAGGTACAAACATAAAGGACAAATATTATTAACTCGGAGAAGATGAGTTAAAGACTTTCACTAATAACACTTTCAAAAGTAACTTCATAACTAAAAACACATTAACACAGGTCTTTTGAAGTAGAGAAAATGATTCTGCAATAGATATTTCACTTGAAAAACTAAAAACAGTATATATACATCTAAACACTTCACAGAAGCAATTTCAGAGTCTGAACTCAACAAGCTAATAAAATGATTTAGAAAAATCATTTTGTTGTTCAAAGCCTTGGGGGACAGAGCTGTTTGCAATTTATTTAAGTCTTTACTTCACTAAATTGCTTTGGTAACCAAGCTTCCCATTTACGTGATTAAAAGACATAAACCCAAATAGTTGAATAAAGCAATTATTTAAGAGTCCTGTTTTTCAACAGAGGTGCACTGAAAAATGTCAGTAGAATGCTTAGTGTTCATTATCGTCAAGGGACTTTGCTATTTGGAACACAGGGCCCATTGACCAGAATTGAGCCAGGTTTCCAAATACACAATATGAGACACACCTTTTTTCCTCCTCTCAGAATATCAAGTAAAATAGTGACAACCCATGAAATATGAATGTCTGTGCTTTGGCTAAACATTCAGGTTAAAATTTTTCTAATTTCTCGTTACCCTTTCCCCCTTTCTAGTGACATTGGTTCCCACATCCCAGATATGAAAAGTGCCCAACTTTTCAAAGTCCCTATGCTAACATTGGGGGTCTGTCCCCCACCCCACATTCTCTTCTAGCTGTATCTTAGGTTACACTAGCAACATTACTGCTAGGCATTTGAGTGGCCTAAGTACAAAAATATATTCTCCCAGAGTTTGTGAGCAAAAACTGGGCTGGAAGGATTAAAAAAAAAAAAAAAAAAAAAAAAAAACCACTGCCTTTAACAAAAATACTTGTGCATTTTCCTCTGCTCTTTTAAAGCACCTTCCTTTTGCATCTAATGAGAATCATCCCAACTTTGTCTGTCCTGTAAAACAGGAGACATGACAGCAAAACTTCCTAATTCACATCCTTCTGTTCAAGATATCAAGTTTATTTAATAAGTTGGCCTTCTTATATAACAAAATCTCAACTCTAAGCATTAATGAAAAAGGAGTTTAGAAAAAACTTTCAGCCACTGAATGAACAAATCATCCCATATAAAAAGGACTTTCTACCAAAACATCTTTGAGTTAAATTAATTATTTGTTTGAAACTTTTAGACTAATTACATTTGACAAGCCAGGTAAAGACTTGAAAACATTCACATTTCAAAACACCGTCCTTTTGAAATAATAAACAAACATGGGAGTTTGCATAGAGTAAATAACCAAATGAACATCAAGGTTAACAGGACTGACACTTAAGAAGGTTCAGAATCTCTGGTAGCTTTGTTTGCTTTGTCTATAAAGGGTGGGGGGGCACCCCACTTTCAAACTGTCAATGAGGCTTTCATACTGTGGTATTAGTTACTGGCCCACTTCTGACTTAGGCTACGTTCTATGCTGGGTCAGTTATTACTCTGCACTACACAAGGGGTCAGGGAACAGAAAAATTTAATAGTGCATTTATTTGGCACAATCCACACACAGTCACAGTGGAAGTCTTGTCTCTTCCAGTCTCCTTTGGTGACCTCCACCCCCTTCTCCAGACGGACCTGGAGTGATTGCTATTCTAATTAGTCAACCAAAGACACCTCTCCCTCCCTCCTTCCCTCCACTAAAGGCCTCTGACTGACATCATTTTCTGACTGGCCTTGCTAGGCTCCAGTATTCTCAGCATATTCTCAGCATGTGTTGTGATTTCACTTGGCACTTCAAACCCTGAAAGGAATTGAAATATTTCACAGAAATTTGCTTTCCCATCAAGTTGCGACAGGGAATATGCATTTTCAAATACAGAAAACTGATTCCGTGGACAATTTTTAAACCAATAGGTGGGGAAGGCAATGAAGAGGTCCCTGCAGTACCCAGGGAGAAGAGTAAAGCTGGACATTGTTTTGGATAGAGACTATGTTAGAGTAGGAACTTTCTGAAGCCACTGTAATGAATTTCACCCTCTCTGTGAATTATCACCCATCTTCCACACATTTGGTAAATATATGCAATTTATCTATGATCCCCCAGATGTGACGGCTCCGTCAGAAGAAATGAAAAATCAAAAACGGTACCAGGTGTCGTTCTTGTACCTTGTCCAAAAAGGCAGACAGTGGAAGATTCTATTTTACTCTGCTCTTCCCACATTAAATAATAATCAACGTCAGAGGAGGAGAGCATTTGGATTTGAACAGATGGCATCTCACAAGTAACAAGCGAAGCAACTCTTTGCAGCATTAGACTCTAAATGTCTGATGGTCTCAAGGATCAGGGAGAGCTTATTTGTCTTAAGAGGGCTGGCAGCAGTGTCCCCTGTAGTCACCTCCTAACGTTTAGTTATATGCGTCATGAGCAACTTAAAGCAAAAAAAAAAAAAAAATCAACTCACCACAATTTTATGAAATTTCCCTCTCTCTAAACCAACTGGAGACGACCACATGCAACAAAACCAGCAATTTCCTCCACTTAAAGGAAAAATAAGCCCGAAGGTAAACGACTGTATAAAGGTTAACAAACTTATCTAATTTTGACAAGGTTGTGCAACACCGAAAGAATCCGCAGGGTGCCCTTCCAGAGGGTTTGAATCTGCCTGCTCGGCAGTTCTGTCTGCAATTTAAACTAAAGCACCAGCCCAGCTATTCACACCCGCATTGCAAAGCAGCATCCTTTCTAAGAAGCAAAATAGTAAATAAAAAAAGGCAGTGTTTTAGTTTAAAAGACCAACACAGATTCGTCTTTTCGCTGAGCCAGATAAGTTTCCTCCCAGACCTCTGCAAACATCCCAGAACTCTGAAGGTAGAAAGGCCACAGGCGGGGCGAGGCAGGGGCTGGCAGTCAGGGTGGCAAGAACAGCCGGTCGCGAGGCGGGGAGCCCCCTGGGACTTGGGGTGAGGGGGACTGGGGGGGGGCGGCTGGGGAGAGGGGACGCTAATGAGAAGATCGCTCCTCGCCAGGGTAAGCTTAGGGGGAAGGTCAGTCAGGGAGAAAGCAGCGAAAAGGCAGAGAGCGCCGAAGCGCGAGAGGAAAGAAAGCCAGGACGGGTCAGGGGCGAAAGACTCGAAGCTGGGGTGCTACTGGAAGTTGAGGTCCCAATGGGAGGCGCGGGGCGCGCGGGGGGCTGTGTCAGGAAACGGGGTGGGGTGTCGGGGGGAGGAGAGGGCAGCCGGGGCAGCACCCACCCGGCCAAGTGCAGGCGACCGCCAGCCAGCGAGTCTCACCTGGGGGGTCCTCTCGGCGGGGTTCTTCATCACCGCTTGGCGGAAGCTGTTATCCACGTAGGACGCCATCTCCCCCCGCGCGCCGGGCCGGGGCCGCTCGGCACCCCGGTCGGCCTCCTCCCGGCCCAGCGCGGCCGCTGCCTCCGCCCTGCGCGCTCCGCCTGCCAGCCAGCGGCTAATAAGCCAAACCGCGGCGGCGGCGGCGGGGCCCGCCGGGGGGTGGGGGCGGGGGGGTCGACTCTGCGGGGCCCGGCGGGCGGGAGCGCGGGAGACGCGGCCGGAGAGCGAGGCCGCGGGCAGACCCCGGGGCGCGCGGCGCTCGACAGCCGCGGCCGGGAGGCTCGGTGCTGCGCGCTGTGCGCTCGGGAACTCCCCTTCCTCCTCCTCCTCCTCCTCCTCCTCCTCCTCCTTCTCCTCCAGTCCCCGCCGCGGCGCGGGGCAGGCTTCCTGGCGCGCCCGTCTCCCGCGGCCGGGGCTCGACACGCCTCCCCGGCTCCACTCGGGGTCAGTGGCGGCTCCTCCTGGTCCCGACGGGCCCGAGTTATTTTTAGGGAGGTACGAGCGATCGTGAGGAGGGGGAGGGCTGCGGGCAGGCGGGGCCTCCTCTGCCCTCCCGCGCGGAGGCTCGCCCCCTCCTCTGTGGGTTCGCGCCGCCGCCCGGGGGTCTCCGCGAAGCACTCGGGGCTCCCGCGTCGGCAATCCTCGGGCGCCCGGGCGCCGCCGCCGTCAGGACTGCTCAGGTCCGGGCGCCGTGAAGCCCGATGGCCTCGGCCGCCTCCCCTGCCGCTCGCGGGCTCCGGCTACTGGGCTCGGCCGTGCCTCCCGACTGCTGCTGCATCCCCGCCGGCCGCCCCGCCGCCGCTGCTGCTCGGGCCGCCGCCGCTGCTGCTCGGGCCGCCGCCCGGGGCTCCGCCGCCGCCGCCGCCGCCGCCGCCCCCCATCCGCGCGCTCCCAGCCGAGCTACCCGGGCGCCCGAGCCGCCGCGGCCGGAGCCCCCGGCCGGGGCTGCCCCCTCCGGCCCACGAGCTCTCGGCAACTTTGTTCTTGGTGCGCGCGGGCCGGCCGAGGGGTAAGTGGGGGCCGCGGCCGCCCAGGTCTGGGCTCCCGGCGAGGGGCGTCCGAGGGCCGAGAGTGGAGATCAGCACCCGGCCCCCCAAGTGTGTTTGGGCAGCGGCGACTCCCCTCCGCCTCTTCCTCCGCCTCTTCCTCCTCCTGCGCCTCCTCGGGCCGCCCGAGCCGCTCCTCAGGGAGGAAGCGGCCTCCGGGGCTTGTTGCTTTGTGCGGCAACCATGGTGAGGAAGAGTGGCAGGGCGGGCTCGAGTCCGCGGGCGCCGCGTCATCGGGGGCGGGAGGCCCGGGCGGCGGGGTCCCGCCTCCTCCAGCTCCCCGCGCCGCCCGCCGGCCGGCCGCGCCCGCGCTCTCCCGCGGTTCCGCTGTGGCCGCCAGGTGAGCGGGGCGCCCGGCCGCGAGGGGTCTCGGCGCCCCGGGCCGAGCTGATCGGAGCCCCGCGCGACCTGGCCCCGTGCGGGCTGGGCTCCGCTCTCCCCGCCCCCCCCCCGCCCTCCACGCCGGGCCACAGTCGAGGGAGCCGAAAGCCGACCCGGAGCTGAAGGCTGACCCGCCACCCGGGGCCACACCAGGCGTCCGCGTGAAACCCCGGGGGGTGGGCTCAGAGTTGCTTCAGGGGCGATAAATGCTCCACGGGTTTAGGGCACTGGTTTGGTAGTTTGCTGCTGCGGGGAAAGCGCTTCTCTCTGCCTCGCGTGCTCACTGCTACCTTCCCACACTTAAATGACCCGAAATTAAGGAGAGGGAAGCCTGCCAGTTTCAGCACTAATCCTCGTAGCACCTCCGGACAGGTAAACAGGCATCCTTTGAAGATGATCTATCCGTCGTCAGTAGGAGACCCGGACGGCAAGTTCTGTGAAATAATTAGAAACTCATTGAATTAGATCTGGTTTTGCATCAGGAGACCAAACCGTCTTCTCCGGACGTCAGATTTCCAAACCCGACTCTGGCGCAGAGAATACTATAATGTAGCCCTTTAAGATGCTCCCCCTCCCCCCATCTCACCCCCTCCCTCTCTGAGCCAGGTGCAAGGTCAGCCAAGCACCCGGGAAAAGCTCTGCTTTTCTGGTCCTAGGGATTTATTTTTATCTCCTCCCCTCTTTACCCCCTCCCCAACAAGTTCATGTTTTGATGTCTGTATGGAGACTATACTTAGAAAAGGATATTTGCTTTTACGACCTACTACACTGAACTTTTTTTTCAAATTTCAAAACACAGTTTTTAAAACATCTAGGTTATTCTCAACACTTGGGACAGGTTGTATACAAACATTTTGGAGTCCTTAAGTCAGCCGTGTGGCATTAAACAAGGTGCCTTCCTCGAGAAAGTATTTTGCATGCTATGATCCTGGTAAATGGTATGTATACCTAGACTTACTTTGTATTACTCTTCCTGGAACTGCTTCCCTCTATTTCTCTCCCATCCCCCTGTTGAGACCCTGCATCAGATTCTCTAAGACCCAAACCATCATCTCAAAAGCAATGGATGCAAATAACTGCCATTACTGCTCTACCATAAAGAGAGAGAAGAAAGAAAATAAAATTCCATCAAGTAAAAAAATATACCTGACATCTCCATCTGGTATCTAATAGACATCTCAGAAGTTATATGTGCAAACTGAGCTCCAAAACTCCTTCCCCATTAGCTGCCTTCCATACAGATTCCCCCATTCCATCTATAACCACTTACATTGTCCAGGTGAAACACCTCGCGGTCGGTGTTGTCTTGACTTCTTTTTTTTTTCCTCTCAACCCGTAAATGTCAGTCAACTCCTAAGTCCAACCTTTCAAGTAGTCTTAACTTCCCTGTCAGTCTCCTGGCCCAAGTAATTTAACCTCTACCTACACCCTTCTGTCATTCCCCTGATCCAGAGTAAATCTTCTTACCTAAACTCATCACTCCTCTGCTAAAAACCATCCATTAGCTCCCCATCTCACTTAAGCTAAAAATCAAAGATATTACCATGACATGAATGACCTCAGGGTCTCATTCCCCAGTTCCCCCATTTATCTCTCTGACCTTATCTACTGTTCAGCCCTGGGTTCATTTTCCCAGACACATTAGTCTCCATCCTGTTTCTAGAACATAGTGAGAAACTCTTGTGGACTCTCCATTCCCTCTGCTGCCTGAATTATTGCCCCACTCCCCCAGCCCACCAAGAAAGGATAACAAAACCTAGAATGACAGTCTTCATCTTCTTTTCTGTATTCAAATGACACTTTCCTTATTACTACATACGCCCTAATTCTCTTCTTGGCTTTTCTTACCACCAACTAACATAGTATATGTTTTACTGACTTATTTATTGCTTCCCCCACTATAAGGTAAGCTTCTGAAAGCAATAATCTTCATTTCTTTCATTCTCCGCTTATCCATCAACACAATGGAAATGAATAACTGTTGTTTTGCCTAGTATGTATGTGAGATTGTTACATGTGTTATATCATTTGTGCCACTGATGGAAGAGAAGAGGAGGCTAGAGGAGAATGTAACCTCTCTATTTTCTGTTCTATAGAAAGAGGATAGAATCATAAATTTCTAAGGATCCAGTATAATGATGCCAAGAATCTTGTATAGTTTTTAAACCATGGTATTTTCTTAATAAATGATACTTATTTTTAAAATCATTCTCATAATCCATCCCTTTGAGGATAGTAGAATAGTTATTATCATCATGTTTACAGATGAAGAAACTGAGACATAAATAGGCTAGGCGACTTAACCTAGTTCCATGCTTACCTTGAAGGTTGGGCCAAGCTAACATATGGAGACCTGCATCCCCCTGTCATAAATGTTTAAAGCTGTAAATTAACTGGATCTGGATCATGGTACTGCAGGGAGCTCTAACTCTGACCTGAAACTCATACCCCATTTTCTTCCCATCTTAGCTCCATCCCATCCCACAAAAAGGATACCCCAACCTGCACATGTGGATGACATCACACTCCTCACAAAAGCTACCTCTTGGTGTTCCCTTGAGCCATGGATCAGTCTTGGAAGATCAGGGTCAGAGGGGCTAGCTCCAGGGTGTCCAGAAAACCTGTAACTCTTTGTTCCCCTTAGGGGGTGAAGCTGTAACAGAACCTTCCGGCAAAGTGTGCAGGAATCCCTCTCCCTAGATCTTTGTCAGAAAGTTGTGCATTCCAGAAGTAAACCCAGCTCATTCTTTTTATTTTCTTGAATGCTCTACTGTGATACTGATTTGCACCTATGACCTCAGGTAAGGCATAATAGTATGTCTTATCCATCAACAAAATGACTAACTCACTGACAACTGCTAAGCTATCATTTAACTTCAATTAAAGTTAATGTCCTCACTATTAATAATCTACTTATGTATATCAATAATGCTTATCACTGTTTAACATCTAGGACATCTGATACTTGGCATGCTTTGCTGAATTACTAATATTTGAGCATCAATAGTGTGCTAGATACAACATAAATGGTGGAATTGGGCACAGATCTGCCAGTTTGCCAATTAGTCTATACCAAACTGTGTCAACAAACCATAACCCTAGTAAGCCATCTATTATGCTGCCTCATAAAGGTGAGTAAAATAATGAGTTTCTTTGTTCTGTCCCTACTACCATCGTATCATCTAGAAGATCAGAAGGGCAGAGCACTGGGTTTTAAGTCCAGAAATGCATTTCAAGTTCTGACCTTAATACCATTCTACTTGTAACTTTAAAAAGCCTGGTTATTCCAACTGTAAAACTGACACATTCCTAAACATACCACACAGTTGTGGTGTTTACAGTCATTTTAAAAGGGGAGTTAAGATTATTTGAGCAGGCACAGTGGCTCATGCCTGTAAGCTTCAGCCTATGAAGCGGTTGGGGCTAGGGATAATGGTTCAAGTCCTGCTCGGGGCAACACAGTGAGACCTACTCCCAAAAAATAGCTGGGAGTGGTGGCACATGCCTGTAATCCCAGCTACCTGGGAAGCTGAAGCTGAGTCCATGGTACCCTGGGCTGGGCAACGTGAGCCTGCGGTTCCATGGGCGAAAGTAGTGAGACCTAGTCTCAAAAAAAAAAAAATTATTTGAAAAGACAAATTCCTGTGAGTTCAGCTATGACACAGATTAGGAACTGATACCTATATCCACAATCTACCAAGAGACATCTTGTTCAAAGACCACATTGAGTGCCTGTTGTTCCATCAGTCAGTAAATACTTAATAGGTGCCATGTGCCAGGCAGTGAGCTCAATGCTTGGAATACCAAAGGTCACTAAAACAAACATGGTCTCTTTTGGCCTATGTGGGAGTTTGTTCCATTGTGCCAGGCATTTGCTTCATGTTCTCACCCACCAGTCAGAATGACTAAGGGCATAGAAAAAATTCAGGGTACTGCCCTATTTTGCTAAGAGCTTCCTCTGGTTACCGTTTTCTCTGGTGGTTATAACCTTCTGAAGGAAAGATTTAGAGCAGAGAGAGGTTGAATTCTATTAGAGACATTCCTCACATACTTCCCCCAGCCCCAAAACATTTTTTCACATCCTTCCAAAGTTACTTGAATCTCGGGAGAGTGGAAGGTTGTAGTTTATATACTGTATCATTCTCAGCTAGCACACTGCCACCAGGAAATATTATATCCACCTGCAAACAGCATTCCAGAGAGTCCCTGGTGGAGGGTACGGTTACAGACATCCAGGGAGGAATATGGTGGTCTCATAGGATAAAAACTCAGAAAAAAGTTAGATGAAGTATATCAAAAGAACAATTAGAATCAGATGCTTAGTTTTTTTTCCATAGGAGTGTGATAAAACCCAGTTTTGAGAAGGCTGTTACAACTCACAACCCTAGTGTAAATGTCATGTAGATGCTTGGGCATTGTGGGACTTAAAAAGAACCCCATTTCTTAATTTATCAATATTATTGCCTTGATTCTGTTTGAGACATAAAGTTAAATAAATGTGTACATCACAAAATATATGTTCAAGCTAACAAAGAAAACTATTCCATCCAATTATGCTATTGTACCACTCACACTGCACAACTTTCTTCCATTGATTTGTTCATATTTAAAACAGCAGGCCAATATGAGAGAACAACCTTCTTTATTTCCTTATGTGAGAAAGCAGATGCTGGCATTTCAAAAAGGATGTGCATTGTTAAACTTCTGATCTACTGTCAATTCCTTCTTATTGTAGTATTGTGCATTTATTTTTATAAATTGCCCTATAGAATTGCAGTCCAATAACATTCTGCTAATTTTAAGGGAACATGTAAAGGGACTTAGATAAGATATACATGGTATGGTTTTTAAGCCTAAATCTAGGTAAAATTAAGAAACTTGTTGTATTTTTATTTTTAATGCATTATATTGATTTTATTTTTCTTACAGCATAATGCCATAAATGTCTAAATGATAGTACTAAAGACAGTAAGATACATTCTAAGGAAAACACTTTGAATGAGTCTATAATTGCACTTTCTGCTCCATTTTAAAGACTATACATTTTACAGCTTGATAGAATATATGCTACCATACAATCAGCAGGGATCTTTAATGCCTAGCTTTTTAAAAACCATACTGGATATCATGAATGCTCAAGAGGAAAGAGCCTTCCATTTCAGGCATGCAAATTTAGCACAGTGAGACAATTCTGTCATAAAGGAGCAGAGAATAAAATCATATCTAGGTTTCTCCTTTTGTGTTAAGGTGGTTATGTATAAGTGAAATTACATCCCTAAGTAAACTGATATGCAGTGCAGAGTTTGTATGTGCTCCAAAAAGAAGCGCAGTTAAAATTATTGCCAGCTCTGGTGTCCAAGTGGTCTTCAAGGGTAATTGCAAGCAGGCTTTGAGACTGTTGAGCAGGGGTCAACATCAGACAGGGTCACTGGAGCCGTGAAAGCGGTGTTCTTCGTCAGTGTGATGTTTTTCAATGCCAACATTAATAATCATTCTGGAGTCATGATTTTAATGTTTGCCAAGTTCAAGATGAGTGCTAGGCACCATGGGTACATAAACAGATCAAGTGCCTGTGCTTTGAGCTTACAAATCAAAATGAGAAAAAGGAAGTAAAGGGCAAACTAGGGCGTGGGAAAACAAGCCTTGAGAGCCTATGTAAAAAAACAAGGCTGTTGGTTGTATTGTTATTTTACTTCTGACTGTCTGAAGGTTCTTTATGTTGTAACACAAAAATTTAAAGGAGGGGAGTCAAAGGAGAAAAACATATTGCCTTTATGGGAATTGAAGCAGGAAATCTTAAATAGGAAAAGAAAAACTTTATCAAGGAGGAAAACTCAGGGAAATGGCAAAAAGAGAGGACCAGGTAAAGATCATATACATTTAGCTCAGAAGAAACTAGGGCCATTCAGGCCCTTGAAAAACATATCACCGTTGGTCCTCGTCATCTTCAATATTTTCCTTATACTGACATTTGACTTGCTATATAACATAAATACAACCTGTGATAAGTGCTGGTAAAACATTTAAAACAGAATTCAGTGTCACATTAGGCTTACTCACCTGCAAAGAATGAGTCTGTGTCATCACAGCTGTCTGTTAGAATCTAGAGATAATTAAATCAAGTTAAAGATCAACAGGAACCCACAGGACTCCACCCCAACCTGGCCAGATGCCTCACAGACAAGAGTATTGACTCAAAAGCAATAGAGTAAAGTGATCTGATTGAAAGAACGTTATTACATTTCTTCAGGGTGGGAAAAGTTTATTTTCAGTGGAATCAATGAATGCAGCTTCATAAGGGCATAAGTGGAACATACAATAAAGTGATAGAGTGGGAAAATGTTTATATCTAACATCAAACAGTCCTGTGTTTCAGAGTTTGTTGTGATACACATTAACTTGTGACCATCCACCCATCTATCTTTATGACCATTTCAAACACTTTCAAGATAGGCTTCTATCAAGAATGATGGAGTCTGTGAGAACAGAAGCATGGTGGAGTTTGCAGAACTTAGAGCAGCATCGGCTCTGGGGGTCAGACCAGTTGGCTGTCTCCTGACATCATACTACAAGGGAACTCAAAGAAGGACCTGCACAGTCCCTTTGCCAGCGTGGACGTTGGCTGTCTGCATTACTACGTAAGACACAGAGTTAGCTGTACATGTCTTCCCTAGTTTGAACCAATTTTAGAGAATCTTATTTGGCCAAGACATTCCTTTGACTTTTTGTTTGTTTGTTTGTTTGTTTGTTTGTTTGTTTGTTTGTTTTTGAGACTAGGTCTTGCTATTTTTGCCTGTGGAACCGCAGGCTCTCATTGCGCGGGGTACCACAGACTCAAGCAATCCCCAGCCTCAGCTTCCCAGGTAGCTGTGATTACAGGTGCACACCACCACGCCTAGCTATTTTTTGGGAACTAAGTCTCACTACGGGCCCCAGGCAGCACTCGAACCGCGATCCCTAGCCCCAGCCGCTTCATAGGCTGAAGCTTACAGGCACGAGCCACCGTGCCCGGCCTTCCTTTGACTTTTTTAAACATATAAGATGGAAATTGGTGAAAATAAAAGCATTATCATTTACTCACCTTCTCCCTGCCAGTCCTTGAATTCAATCATTTCTAAAATCATGTGGAATTGTATATCCAGTCCTTCTCAACCCTGCTACCTCATTTGAAGTCATTCAGGCAGTCTTTACCCTGAACCTTCTCTCCTGTCTCCAATCTCCCCAAAATGTCTCCCAAGGAGGAGCATGGGAATTTCAGAGTATTCCTGTTGTTTCCCTGAGCACCCTTTTCATAACTTGTATCTTTTCAACATTTTTAATTTATTTTTTTAGTAACTGACATGTAATTAGCTTTATTAAATATCCAGTATCAGACAGGATATCATCTAGCTACTGTAGCTTTTCAACTTTTTTTTTAAGAACCTGTTGATATGATGGATTTTAGACTTATGAGGAAAAACTGTTAGGTGCAATCATGGTGAAAGAAGCACCATATGCAGTGGCTTACAGGCTTTGGTAAGCACATAGCCCAGCAGGTCAAGGTCCATGCTTCCACCTCCAATGAGCATACCTGACCGGTGTGTGGCCCTAGTCCCTGGCTGACAGCCCTCCTATTAAAAACTACCAAGGCCTTTGCCCAGAATGATCTTTGAAAAAGCAAATGTATCATGTAATACTAAAGCTTAAAGGTCTTCAGTGATCATCAAACGCTAACTCCATAATGCATATGTGCCACTGCCCAATATTCAAGGTCCCTCAGTGTTCTGACCTACAATGTGCCTATTTTGTTTTCTCTCACACCACTTTCTAGCCACACAACTCCTAATCATTCCTAACAATTGGGCCTGTGAAGATATTCCAAAGACTCCAATTCCTTAATTCTTTGCATATGAACCTCCTACTCAGAATTCTCATTTCTCTGAGGGTCAACAATAAATTCAACTCCTTCAAGACCTTCCTAAGCGAAGGTATTTGTACAGGTGGTACGTACTAGATAGAAATAGAGTAGTCCAAAACATCTGAGTTCTAACCTAGATTTTGTTTTGACACCTACCAACCGTTTGTCCAGATACAACTGACACTTCCTATGAGCCCCAGGTTGATACAAAATGTAGACCGTATTATCTGAAGCTGCTAGAAAGGGAGTTTGTGGCAATACAGGAATATTCTAGCTGGGTAGACTTGCTAAATTGTTTTCCCCAAGACTGGAAATGGTATGGAAATGCCTTTAAAGAATTAAAGTGGAAATAACATATGATCAACAATACGACTGCTAGGTATTTACCCAAAGACTAATGTTCTAATATGAAAAGGCTTAAGCGTTCCTGTGTTCATGGCAGTACTATTCACAGGAGCCAGGTCATGACACCCAACAACAGACAACTAGGTAACAAAATTGTGGCATATGTGCACATTAGAATACTGTTCAGCCTTGTAAAGAAAGATGAAATAGTGCCCTTTGGGACAAAATGGGTGGATCTTGAGTTGATTATGCTAAGTAAAAGAAATCAGAAAGTGAGAAATAGTTACTGATGTTTTCACTTATATGTGGAATATAACCAAGGAAAACAAGCTAGTAAAGAACAGCAAAAGTAATTATTAGATGTATTTGCTTGTAAGGCTGGGCATGGTGGCTCGTGCTTGTAAGCTTCAGCCTATGAAGCGGCGGGGCTAGGGATCACGGTTCGAGTCCCGCCTGGGGCCCGTAGCGAGACCTAGTTCCAAAAAAATAGCTGGGCGTGGTGGCGCGCGTCTGTAGTCCCAGCTACCTGGGAAGCTGAGGCTGGGGATTGCTTGAGTCTGTGGTACCCCGGGCAACGAGAGCCTGCGGTTCCACAGGCAAAAAAGAGCAAGACCTAGTCTCAAAAAAAAAAAAAAAAAAAAAAAAAAAAAAGATGTATTTGCTTGTATAGAGGTGTGTTTACACATATACCCAGTATCTAAAATATGACTAAAATGATCTTTAAATGTATAGATTTCTTCATTAATTCTAGTAACAAAGCTATATGTTAATTCTATACCGGCAACAGAGCTCCACATGATACCACCTATGTTCCTTCCCATATTGGCTTTCTAATTTTAGGGATATGTGATATTTTCTCCTAGAGAAAAGTTGAAAGTTAGTACATATTACACCGCATTTTTGTCACATTTGCATTCTCTCTTTCTCTCTTCTACATATATACACACTTAACACATATTTTTTGCTGAAAAATTTGCAAGATACAAACATCATGACACTAAATCCCTAAATAGCATGTACCTCCTACTGAAGAGAACCTTATTACATAATCACAAAGCTAGTATAGTCCTAAGAAATTTAATTCAAAATTATCTAAACCTCAGACAATATGCAATGTCACGAATAACTCCAGTTGGGGTTATATATTTATTTAGTTTCTTTCACTTTGAAAGAAGAAGAAAGGAGCAGCTGTGGAGTCATCTTCATAAGCTGAGTGAACACAGAAAGTTAGATATACCTTCTTACTGCGATTCATACCAAAGTTGGTTTCTTGGGGTTGCCTCAAGCTAGAGCCATTTAGAGCTGTGTCCATTAGTACCAAATAACCAAACACAGAGACTAACCCAGTATTTAAGGTACCAACAAGCTGAGGTATTTTTTATTTTATTTGTTTATTTATTTATTTTGAGATTTGATCTCTCTATGTTGCCTGGGATACCGCAGACTCAAGTTGCCCAGGGTGCCATGGACCCAAGGGATCCCTAGCCTCAGTCTTCCAGATAGCTAGGATTACAGGTGACCACCACTGTATGCCCACTTGTTTTTTCAAGACCAGATCTCGCTATGTTGCCGGGGTAGTCTCGAACCCGTGAACTCAAACGATTCGAAGGCTCTTGCCTCCCAGCGCTTGGACAACAGGCACACGCCACCACGCCTGGCTTGAGGGCTTGAGGTATTTTTCAAAAGATTCTTAAATAATGCAAAGAAAGGGGAGGGGAAACTGGAAGGAAAGGAAAAAGGAAAGAAGGCATATAAAGGAAAAATAAGCAATGTGCTCATTAAAAGGAAATTCACACTGTTTGGGACTCTATTTTACAAATCAGTTTTGTAAGTTATAGAATCCCATCTGGGCTTGGGAGGTACCATTTTTCCAGTGCTTAGGGTTCATAAGGGTCTGTCTCCAGGTCTGGTTGGCTGTGGCAGGGGACTATGGAAGGATTATCCTACTAGATTTAGAGGCATCCAACCTAATCAGGAAGAGCTGTGCGCAGTGTTTGTTAAATGAGTCATCTTTTTTTTCCTTGATAGTTGGGGAAGGGGGTGATTTCAGCCCCAAAAGTGTCTACTATTTTTTTTTTTCTTTTACAGACTAGGGCTCTATGTTTCCTGGGGTTGTCTTGAATCCGCAGACTCAAGTGATCCCTGACCTCAGCCTTCCAGGTAGCTGGAATTACAGACATGTGCCACCACTCCTGTATCTATTTTTCAAGTTAAAAAAAATTTTTTTTTAATATAACCAGATGGTTGGTAGATTGTCTTTTAGTACATGCAGGGTGATGGCGACTCTGCTTAATGTTCAGGTCTCAATCATTATTCTGATTTTAAGTATTTTAAGTATTGCAACATAAAATACATTTGGTAGCCTCACCCTATCTATCTATCTATCTATCTATCTATCTATCTATCTATCTATCTATCTATCTATCTATCTATCTATCTATCTATCTATCTATCTATCTATCTATCTATCTATCTATCTATCTATCTATCTATCTATCTATCTAATCTAAATGGTTGCCCTGAACTCAAGATAGTCCACTAACTTTGCCCTCTGAGTGTATATACTTATTCACACAAAGGATAATTCATTCTCATTAGTATTCTTAAATACGCAGATAGTTAATTCATAAAACACTACATGCAGAGAGAACCTAGCCCTTAGTTTTTCACCACGTGGTTGTGAGTAACTTCAACCATTTTTCTAAATGAAAATATCCTATTA
>PVHY01008215.1:0-62885 GCA_004024945.1 Uropsilus gracilis
ACTCGAACCACGATACCTAGCCTCAGCCACTTCATAGGCTGAAGCTTACAAGCACGAGCCACTATGCCTGGCATGATTCCTTTTTTGTTACAACCAATATCTTCAATTATATCATTTGTATGGCATGAAGTCTGGTGTTTTCCCCTGGTTTCTCCCAGAAGTGAACTTCTTTTACAATGATGTTGATGCAGGATTCAAATCTTGTCAAATTTGGAAATGAAGTGGAAGAATGCCTTTCTCTTACAGAGAAAAATAATAAGCAGAAATCTTTTTTCCTCCACTAACCACATACACAGATAATCCAGTGTAAGCCAGACAAACCCCTCATCTGGTGAATATAAAGCCTTTTAATTGAAGATTTAATTATGTACCAGGCACTATGCAAACCATTTTGTAGATATTAGTTCACTTACTCCTCCCAACAACTCTGTGAGGTTGTTGCTCCCATTTTATGGACTAGGAAGTTGACAGCAGAAGAGGGTAAACCTAGCAGGTAATTGCTGAACTAGAGTTTGAACCTCTGACCAAATGCTGTGTTCCCAGCCCTGAAACTTAGGTGGGCAGGTTCTCCTTCCTCGGAGCTTTGTATGTGGACTAATTTAAAATCAAGGGGCTTGTTTGGTGTGTAGGTGTTCTGGCATTAGCCAAGCTTGAGGATGCCTTCAGTCACCCTGTGGGCTACACCATGTGGTACTAAGGCTTAGGTCAAGTGTTTGCTGGGACAGGAAATGCCAGCTGCACACAAGGCCTTTGAGTCCCCAGGAAAGAGACAGTGGCCTGCACCTGAAGTTGCATGTTTGTCTGGGTGAGTTCTTCTGCTTTCTTTTCCAGTGACATCACCCAGACCTTCCTCTTCTGTCTGCAGCGGGTGGCAGCTGCGCGGTTCCGTTCCAGAAATTTCCTCCGCCTCTCGTCAGGATCCTCATCCACCACCCTTCGCCGACGCCCCCCTGTGGGCTGGGGTGGCTGTATTGTCTGGGTTGGCTGCATCTGTTGTGTGGCTGGTGAAACCTGATGCAAATGAGAGGGAGGGTAAAGAGAGGGGGAAGAAACCCAGGCTGATGTTGAATGCAACGCAGTGAGTCAATTGCCTTAGAACCCTTATCTAACTTGTTTTCTAAGAATGAAGTAAACAGTGAAATCATACTCCTGGAAAGAAAAGCAGCATGGAGTTTGAAATTCTGTGATATATGGGCAAGATATGGGAGTGAATTGTGAAATGAGAGTCAGGTAGATTTTTCCCTTTCAGACACTCAATGGAGTCGTGACAGAGGAAATAGTTTTTATTTTCAGTAACACATTAAGGTGTACTTTAGAAAATTTAAACCTCCAGTGGATAGCTACAGGTGAAAAAAGACAGGTTGGAGTTACTGTCACAATATTGATGAGGCTGCCACAGTCACCTGTGGAGAATATCTGGACGAGTTGTGATTCCCCTCATTCTTGTGGCTTCAAAGCAGGTTCCTAGAATACCCCTTAGAATACCACTACCACTGGTTCCTGTCAAAGAGCCCCATGAGACACAGAAAAGGGCTGATACCCTATCTTCACGATTTCAAAGTTCTTCATGCAAAGAACTGGCTAAATCTGCAAATTTCAGATGGGTTGACCTGCTCTTCAGAGAGCTGGGCCAGGGAGGGACAGTTGGGCATCCCCATAAATACACATTATAAGGAAATCCTAGGAGTGGCAGAGCACTTTATTAAAATGTTTTGCTGTGCTTATAGGTTTCTTGTAAGGTTTGCTTGGGGCTCAGATTATCGAGGTTGTGGAGACTCCCACACATACAGCTTTATTTCCCTTGCTGCGGCAGACACAGCACATAGTCAAATTTCTACAACCAATTCTTTATGTGTCTGAACACTAATGCTTTCCCTAATGCACTGAACGCCTTCCCCTTCTTCATTCTCAAGAAAGTGTGTTTTTTTTTCCCTCCCATTTCTCGGTCACTCAGGCTTATGGTTGTAATACCTATAAAGTTGTTTTACAAGAGACATTTAACCTGCAGAAATAACAGGCAAAAAGTTTTTTTAAATGAAAAACCCAGCAGCCTTTCTACAACATTTCAACCCTATGCTGGAAATCAATCAGAATGACTATAATTGCACTAGTAATGGCTACTGGTTGACATCAGCTAACTGGTGGTGATATATTTTAATTTTAAACTCTATCAAACCTTATATGACTAACTGTAAAAGAATTAGTTTAGGACTGAGGTTAGACTGCATCACAGTAATTTTATTTAAAGTGAGGACTTTTTAAAAACTGTTTATTGATCATTCTTTTCCTCCCAATCACAGAGGGATACTAAAATAAATTGTCTAAGTTCTTACTCACCATAGTGACTGCTGAAGATGAAATTTCTGTTACTGGCAGAGATTTAACACTTGTCATTCTTCATGCTAACTCCTGAGCTAACTGTCACGAAGAACACTGGGAGAGAATGTGCTAACTTGGCTATTTCTGCCACTTCTTATGAATGAGTGATTGCTTATCTCCAGCCCTCCACATAAATCTTCATGCTATGGACCTCTCTTTCAACACTTCTCCCCTAGCTTTATCCAGCCTTTACCCTGGATGTTTTTCTTATGCCTTCACCTAAGTGGGTAAGTGATATCATGATTTCAGATTCAGGATTGGTGGGCCGGTTTATTTAACAGTAAATCCTGGCACCTAGGAAGTGATATCAGGACTCTGAAATCATATCCTCATATGCAAGAGAATTACAAAAAAGCCAGGAGAAACCCAGATGCAATCCTAAGATCAGAATTGGTATCCTTGGTATTTACTGTTTTTATAGTTCTATTTTTAAAGTGGAATTCTGTTGACATAGATATACTGAAAATTTTAATCCAAAATAATTGATTTGATTTTAAAAATACAGAATTTATTCCAAATCATCTTGGACTCTAGAGTTGGGAGGACTAAAATAAACCTCTATTCCTACTGTTCTGATAATTGTACACTTAAGTATCATGACAGTATCTCAGTAATCTGCTAGGTTAATACAGTGTGAGAGTGGCATTTTGCATACTGTCTAAATGATCTTGCTCAAATTTTAACAAGACTCACCTGTATTTTTCCTTTTTTAATACAGGATAAAAAAAGCAATTGTTTGTACAGCTAATTACAATAGCAATTAACTAATTGCACATACAATTGGCCACTTACTGACTTGAAATGGAGGGCAATTGGCTAATTGGTAATTACCTAATGAATAGCTTTTATAGTCAATGAACTGTTAAACTTGACTGTGAAGTAACTTGCCCACAAAACAACTAAAACTTAATACTATTCTTTTACTTAAAAGATACTACATAACATATATTACTAGATTTGCCTATTTATAGTCTCTTTCTACTAAATACATGTCCTGCTACAGCAGATAGCTGAAAAGGTCTTTGGGGAGGTATTTTATTGCTAAACTACTTAGTAAATTTCTGTTGTCTGATTTTAAATTAATCCTGGTCAACACTGAAAACTGCTTTATGGAGATTCCCTTATTTAATACTCATGACATTCCTCCAGTCTTTCTTTACCCCATTTTGCAGATGGAAATATGGGGGAAAGTTAACGGAGTGATCATAGTTACATAGGAAGAAAGATGGGAGAAAAATTAGTTTTTTTTTCCTTTCAAAACCTGCACTTTTATTTGCTATACATAATACTTCTAAGAATCTTGGCAAAAGTAAGCTCATCTAAAGAACTAGCTTTTCTACTGTAACAGAATAGAGAGTTTCTTGTGAGCAACCCATTTGTGGGTGGCTATCGGAGTTTGTTTGTTAGGTTTGTGTGTTATGAAAGAGGATTCATGAACTTGAAAAACTGGTGTGACAGTCAGTGGTACCCGATGGAAGAGATAGAGAATAAGTGTTACTTGATGGGCACATTTCAGACACAATTCTGACCCAGCTGGATGGAACTTGACAGCGTAGAATGGGTGGAGGGGACCGATGGAGATCATCCTGCTTTAAGACTCAGGGGCCAGGCTTGCTTCTAGACATGCCCTTCATCCACTCACTAAAACTCACTTGGGTACATGGACCCGCCTCTCTTGGCCTAGGTGACATAACGTCTGCCTGGTCCCCCAACCCTCAGTCAGTTGAGTCTAAATACTGACTTTCTTTAGCCACTCCTGGTGATTCTGCACCCCCGGGATTTGGCCTTTTTCTTGAACTGATCATCTACAGAGCTTGGCTCTCTGTCTGCTCCCTCCAACGCATTTCACATTGGGTGGGATGAGTCACCTTTCTTCACCATTTACACAGCACCTTATGCCCTTGAGTTCATTACTGAGCTTCTTCATCTACCTAGAATTGTTTCTGTTTAGCTTCTTAACCTTTATTAGTCAGATGATCCCCCATTTTATTTAGCTTTCATTTTACCACTGATCAAAATTAAATCTCTTCATGTTATAGTTATAAAGCACCATGGCTAGAGCCACAATTAGAGTTAATGTATTTCTCCTGATTCTTTTTTCACTTCTTTCTTCACAAGCTTAAATTCTTTCTAATCCTACCCTTGTTGCTGTTTTATGAGAGTTAAATTTCAGCACACTGCAAAAATAAATTTTGGGGAACTGAAAATTTATATATATACTTAGAGACAATCCTTGAAATTTACCGTCTTTAGAGAAACTGATACCTGTGGGTAACCATTACCTCTGATGAACAGTTTCCCTCCTATGCCGAAGTAAGAATTTGCTCTATTAACAAGAAGGGAGAAGGAGATCATAAAATGGGTTTACCTGTGCTTGGTTGCCGGAGTGCAGGGGTGGGTGAGGCGAGGTCTGGTGATGTGCTGGGTGTGCATGAAGGTGGGAGTGGGAGTGATGATGTGGGTGATTCTGCTGGTGATGGGGCTGCGGATGAGGGTGGTGCGCTGGGTGCTGGTGCTGGTGCGGGTAGGGGTGATGGGCTGGCAGTGTCTGGTGCTGATGTGGGTGTGAGTGCATGTGATGGTGTGGTGTCTGGTCCTGCCGGGAGCCCATCATTTCCATCATGTGTCCCATGGTGTTCATATTCCCATTTGACATGGCAGCAGGGTGGTGAGTCAAGGCAGCCTTCAGCCTCTGAAACAGAACAAAATAAGAGGTGATAGCTGAGTTCATGAACACAACAGGAATTTTGAATGAAAAAGACTCCTATTCAGGTCTCATACTTTATAGTATTATTGTTAATATTCCTTTTTTACTGGTAGCAATAGGGAGTTTATATTGATTTCATATATATGGTAATAGTAGGAGAATCAATATAGGCCACAAGTACTATTAATTCAACTTTCTAAGTAAATGAGCAGCATATCCCATCAAGATTTGGATATTTCATTGAAAGCTATTTCCTACTGGTTCATCATATGCTTTTGTCAGTCAAACACGAGTTTAAGCCAATTAGAACCATTCAGTGTCATATGCCACTCAACAAACACCCCATCTGATCTGGCACAGTTTTACACTAGTCACAAGAAAATACAAAACCAAATGCTTGGCTGGAGAAAATCATCCTAATACAAATAACTTAAATCTTAGAATACAGGAACAGTACTCCTATTTTTAGGACTGTAAATTAAATTAGTCATCTTTAACCAATGGGGTGGTGGTTTTTCATTTTGTTAGCATATCTCTTGTGGTCCCACATAACATTTTGATTTTTTTTCTCCAAGTTTCTTCCAATTTCAGAAAGGAAGTAGGGAAAGTACAAGAATATGGAGCAGTGCACTTTTTTAAAAAAATTAAACCTAACGGGTATATTTCTTTTGCCAGGTATATTCCTAAAACAAAAGCATTATGCAATAACAAGATAAAAGATACACCCACAGATAACTTCTAGCTGAGTGGAAGGCAGAGACAGCCAACTGTCTCAATAGAGAATCAAATAGCACATTTTTTTTTTTTTTGGTCATTGTGTGCCTTGGGGGTCTCTGTTACAGCACCTCAACTTTGTCCTTCTAGTGTAAAGTCAACTGTAGATAACTTGTACATGGGATGAGCATGCCATGTATCAATACAAATTTGCTTAAGGACAGGACATTTAAATACCATATTCTTTTCACATCACATGAGGTGCTATTCCACTTTAAATTTTTTTGATTACTAAAATTGTCAAAAATATTCCTATTTCACATGTTGTTCACAATTAGGCAGTAGGCCAGATTCGACCCACACACCCACTCTGATTCAAAGACTCAGAAATGTTAGTCCCAATTTCTTCAAAGTTGTTTTCTTCTTGTGCGAAAACAATTATCATATGCTGAGGGACACCATGTGCTCATGATTGCAAAGTACTCTTACTCCTGGGAAATGTATCTTCTCCACAGGTGAGAGTCTAGATGACATTGGCTTCGTGAAATATTTTCTATGGCACTCAAAGTTCTCTACTGATTCATGTTCTTATCTTATCAATAATAGCGGTGTGCAATCGCTGCAAAAAAGGAAGAATTGTATTTAAATGATGAGCAATGCATTCATGGTCTACTCTATAACTGAACTTACGAGTCTCAACTGAGTAAACTTGGTAACTACTAACTCAGTGAAAGTCTTTTAGCTAAACAAGAGCCTTTACTTGTAAAAAAGAAAAAAAAAACTGGATGGATCTTTGCAGATTACATTATATTCAATGACTGTATTCATTGAAAGCATTTCTTCCATCCTGATTCAGTAACTGCTGAGTGTACTTGTCTCCTTTTTTATGAACAAAGACTACTGCACATAGTCACTGCTGTTCATCACCATATTCCTATGGAGGTAGACTTCCTGAAAACTTGGGAAAGTTAGATGCTAGTTTATATGTTTATACTAATCAGAAAAGTGAACCAATACCCCTCAACTTCAAATTATATAAATGATTTCATTGTTTTTATAAAAATGCTCATTACACACAAATTTAAGAGCTGCTTAAAGGTACAATGAAGTCAGCAACAAATGAACAAATGTGTTGTTTATATTTAGTGACTAAACAGCATTCCAGACAATTCCCCACATACATGTAGAGATGGACCAATAAGTAATTTTAGTACAGTGGAATCCAAATAGCATGTAATTCCAAAGACTTTTGTTTGAATTTAATATAAATAAAAGAAGTGAAAATCAAATGAATTGCAGATATAGTCTTGTTTACCCCAAGAAAATTTTCTACATGGTGAGAAACCATGTAGAAACTTTAAACTTAAGGTGAGAAAATTATGAAAAAAATTATGCTGGAATCAGTATGTTCTTTAAAATCAGCATATGGGACACTGATAGATTTTCTAAATCAATTTTATTAAAATTGATTAAAAATCAACTGTGACAAGAACTTAGTTCTTAAATGAAAAAGTGAGTTTCTTTACCCTCTTCGTATTGCCAGTCTCATGTCTTAAACAGTACACTAAGTACTCTAGACATTCTCTATACATTTTATGAGAAAACATTTGTATAGATCACAATGATGACACATAGCTTTAAGTCTTGTGTATTTTTTCTTTTCAGTTTAACCACATATTTTACACACTTTTCTGTATTGATAAAAATAGCAAATAATAGTGGTTGGCATATTGAGTGTTAATCACATGCCAATCTTCATTCCAGGTTTCAAAGGAATAACTTCCTTAATATTCAGAACAATCCCAGGGGGTGGGGGGTGCTGAAGAGAGAAGCTGAGCCATGTACTCACACTTGCTACTTCCATAAGCCCTTCTCTTAACAAAGGGTGAGAAGGAGCTGGAAGGCATGTTGTACACTTTGCTGTACACTTTGTAAAAGAATATGCTATGCCACTTCCTGTTATCAAAAAGGAGCAGAAGGAGAGAGGGCCTAGAATAATCAGCAAGCATGAGGCCATGGCTGTGCAGTCCAGCAGCAGCCTGTGTATGTGTTACTTGACACACAGATGAAGAGCTAAACACACTTTTTGAAACTTGGCAGAGGGAAGGATAGATGGTAAGCATTTCCAGGAAGTTCCACTGCAGCAATAGATTATCCAGGGTTGAACTTAGTCACTTCCCTTGTATTTGGGAAGAATGCTTAGTTATATCCCTTTCCCCCCACCCCTACTCTTTAGTGTCTAAAGAGGTGCATGTATCTCTTCTTTATGCCTCCAAAGCTTTGGGTTTGTGACACTTCTGGGTATTTCTGCTGTTTAGGGGTTGAAAGTCAACACCTTCCTATGGTTTAGGCACAGGTATTTCTGAGTGTGACCCTGCCTTCCTGTCAGCCCTTGCTCTTCCCAAACAGGCCACACACGTCATGCATGTGATACACTTCTTGCCAGGAATGGACCTTCCCTTTCTTTAGACATTCTATAGCTCTCAGCTGCAAGGTCCACCTCCTTCTCCTCTCCCGGGTCTTCTGGTTTAACTGAACTCCTGTATTTACCTGACCCTAGAAAAATTATCTTCTTTTAACAAAGACTCTGATGCATAGCAGAATGCAAATTCATATATTTGGAACATATTTCAAATCAAGAATGAATGAATGAATGAATGAATGAATGAATGAATGAATGAATGAATGAATGATACTTTTCCAAGCCTTGTGATGAGGGTGCAATATTTTCATTCTGGATCACTGAAGGGAGGATAATTTTATAGTCAATTAAGGTCAGCAGAACCAACTGTAAAAATCAAGCAGATTGATGGGTTGTAAAAGGTCTATCTAAGAACTCACTGCTCCACACCCTGCTTGCACTCCAAAAAATGGTAACAGAAAAAAAAATAAACCTAAGGCATGCACATTAACTTCATCTTGAGATATTTTCCCTGAAAAAGTATCATGGAAAATTGACAAGCTGTTTACGAATGGGCCACTATGCTATTCCTTCAATGCTACAAACAACTTTTCCATCTTTAATTAGGAGCAAATGGAGCCTGACAAATACTATGACCAGATCTTCATCTCTCAAATAATTAGCTTGTACTGTTAAGGGAAATTACTTGATTACCTCAAGTCTATTCTTGCATGTTTCATGCCAAGACAGTAATACCATTAGGGAATATAACATTCCATTTAACTATTTATTCATTCAACAAATATTTATTGGGTTTCTGCTATGTGCCAGGCACCGAGTTGGGTACATCATTGCTTTGCCCACTTACCCAATGGAATGAAAAACAACTGAAAACAAGGCTTTTGCAAAGCCTGAGAAAGAAAATATGCCAATATAAGTGTGGGAATGATGATGTTCAAGCATCCCTTTACAGTATCTCAAACTTTGAGTCCACTCTCTAAGCACCAAGCTATACCATCTTTGCAGAAAAGTGGTGAAGACCAATTATCATTGAGCTGCTTTGTATATGCCACATTTGATATTTTCCAAGTCATGTCAAAACAGTTTGAGGCACTTATCAGTGTCTAAGGAGCACACTGCTTCCCTGTAACTTTATGGCAACAAGAATCACACACTGTCCATCACCTAAATAAACCAGACTCAGATATTGGTACCCAACAATCTGATAAATGACCAATAAATGAGTCCAAGCTCTATTTTGGGTCTTGTTTTAAATGACATTCTGCCCAATGCCAAGGAAAGGAAGTTAGTGAGCAAGTAAACATTTATTTTCAGCTATCAAAAACAAAGCCATATTACTGTGGACTATTATTGAGGTATGACTATAAGAAAGAAAAAAATGATTGTTTATTTTCTAGTGTCCTCTACCTCATCCATTTGATAGAGCAACTCAGGAAAGATAGCAAGAACTTTGACACAGCTGATTTCAGTCAGTAGGGATCATTTTCATAAGGTCTGTGATTTTGCAAGCTTCTCATCTACAGTTCCTGATGGAGGATGGGTCAGCTGCATGAAACCTGGATCTTGATAAGAAATGAGCTATCAACTTCCCTGAGCACCCATGATGCAGCCCCAGCCTCTTTAATCTCCAGCTTAGCTCAGTTTTGCACCACAGCTCACCTTGGGAATTACCCTGACATGCTCATGTCATTACTGACATATGAGTGCATGGATGTGGGCCATGAGTGCATGTTCATGCACACACACACATACACACACACATGGCATACCCACCCACATCCACCCCAGGCAATTTATGTCCCATTAACAACTCACTTTTGCCAATTAGAAACATTTGTGGAACTGTAAAAATATTTCTTCTCCATCTTCAGTGCAGGCTTATTGCTTATGTTTTATAGACTCTATAAGCCAAGTTGAATTAAATATTATTTGTAATTCAGTTGGGTGGGGGTGAGGAAGGTTGGCTCAATCTAGAAAGGTTTTAATTAAAAACAGCTGCTGAGTTTAACTCCAGAAAAGATGTGATAATATCATAACACAGTGTTGCTGAGCTGACCACAAATAAGAGACTGTCTATATAGAAATTAGACAAAACTCATATTCATACAAAATAATTGCCATCAGTTGCTGTTAATGGAATTCCACATTCCTCTCTCTTCTCTGACATGATTTATCAGCTGAGCTAGTTAGTGCAGGTTTCCATCTCACCTTCAAGGTCAGTGGCATGAGACTGGAGCCTTGACTGGAGATGTGACTGTGATGTTTGTTATCATTAGCGGCCTGTATTAAGTATCAAGAGTTTCTGAAATTTAGTCTGAATGAGTAACAAATAACTGATATTTATAGACTGGGTTTGACAACTCTATCATTTCAAACTTGGATATTGAAATGATTCACACATCGGGGCAGAAGTAGCGACGAACGAAAGGAAAACTCTCACATGGTGCCAGGCGGAGCTTGACTTTGCTAATGTAGAAATAATTTTAATGCTAAACTCATCTCTGACCTTCAGGATATCCATTGAGAATTATTGCAAAACTCTGATAACATAATGGGTCTTAAACCACACATTTATTTCAGGATCATCAATAAGATAATTAACTAAAATTATACCTGGCTTAATCACTTGGAATAAAATATGGACCTTTCAAAACTTTTGTAATGTAACTCAGATTCAATAGTTTCACCATCTAAGCATTTTCTGCTTTATATTTTGACTTAACAATAAGATTTCAAGGAAAACTATCAGGTAGGTGGGAAAGAGAGATTACTTGAAGCTATGAGATCTAGAAGGAAAGAATATCCATATCTTTTGCCATGTTGTCATCAAAAAGACTTAAATCTGAAGATATTTGGAAATGATTTAATTAGTAAAAGATAATAAATAAATTGTTTTATAGATAAATACTCTAGTTCATTGGAAAATGAGTCAAGAAAATCACAAATATATGTGATATCAGAAAAGGAGAATTTCAACAGTTTATTATCACAAGCAAAGAAAAGAATTTCATGTTTGATTTTACTCTCCCATTGTTCACTTGTAAGCATAACTTCTAAAGTGAGGTAAAGCAGCCTTAAGTGCTAGACAATGCATTATATTTTGATGATTAAAAAGCCAAACAAACCACAGAGACAAATCTTAGCAATTTCCCTGCCAGCCTTTTTCATATCAATATCTAATCATATATTAATTACAGTTCTGCAAGAGTGAGTGTTCAATTTATTCTGGTTAAGTGACTATAATAATGAATGGACTTTTATAGAACTACTTTATTTGACATAGTACTTTCGTGCATATTTTTGGCTCAGTGGTTCTTTTTGATGGTCCACCAGACTGGTGAGCATTTTAAGAGACTGCATATTTTAGTGAATTTCAGAACAAACTGATGTTCTGAGACCAGCAGTTAGTCTTAATTCTACTATCAGACAGCTTTGCCCTCAGATAAGGAAACCTCTTGGCTCCATGACTTTAACCTACCAAACAAATGAGGGCAAGATCCTGAGCTCCTTATTCCATCATAGAAAGAATCTGATTTGATGTCTGTTGAAAGGTAGGAATATACCAGACAAGTGAGCTACCTGAATGTCTAAAAGAAAAAAGGAGATTCAGTGTCATGGGGAACTTCAAAAGAATTGAAGTGTTGAAGTGAGAAATCTTGGTTTTAAAACTTAGGTCCATCACTTTGGATGGTCCACCTTGACTGTCAGTGGTTCTACTGAGAAATGGAACTGAATAATGGGATAAAAGCTATATAAACTATAAGTATATAAAAAGAAGTGTATGGGACTCTGTGGAGTTAATTGGTGTGAGGTGAATGTGATAACCCTAGATTGTGAAACACCATCTGAGTTAATTGGTGGGTGGAGGTTACTAGTAAATCTTGATTAAAAAAGAAAGAAAGGAAAGAAGAAAGAAAGAAAGAAAGAAAGAAAGAAAGAAAGAAAGAAAGAAAGAGGGAAAGTGATATGCTTTAAAATGTTTTTAAGACTTTTTCTTAGAATTAAAGTGTATTTGTTTACTTTAGAGTTTTGAAATTTTTAACAGACACATTGGGCCATTATTAATCCACAAAAAGCAATGGAGTACCAACTGACATATGCTACCACATGGATGTGTCTCAAAACTTTACATTAAAAGCAAGACGCCAGACATAGAAGGTTACCCATTGTATTTATAGGAAACATAGAAAATAGGAAGCAGATTAGTTGTCAGGAGCCCAGGACGGGAGAATGACAATAGACTCCTAAAAAGGCACAGTGTTTTTGAGGGAATGAAAACATTTTGGAGTGTGTGTGTGTGTGTGTGTGTGTGTGTGTGTGTGTGTGTGTAAGGAAAGGGGCTGGATCTGTAGAGGGAAAACTAAAGGGAAGAGATTGTGGACACCTGGTACATATGTCCTTTTGTTAAATAGCATTTCTTGGTCCCATTTTCTGATTCTGCCATCCCCCGTCCCAGGTAAAATAGTGCCACATTATAGTTTTAGGGACTCCTTATTCTCTTTAAGTCATTGAGCTCTTTAACTACGAGATGAACTTGGGTCTTAACTGAAGCTAGAAAATATTGTATCCTCCTGGCTGGTTTCCCTGAAAATTGTAAAGGCGCTGAATACACAGCTAACGTAGAATACCTGCTTATTGATTGCCTGTTGCCTGCCTGCCTGCCGCCTGCAAGTCTCCAGGAGAAGTGCCTAGCCATGGAATGACTTTGAAAAGCTGGCCTATAATTTTCTCCACAGAAAGAACACCTTTTGGTGTACTGGTGGTTACAGGGAGAATAATGCCCTTTGTCTAGCTTGCACCGACTACTCACCCCCCAAAACCCAGCACCTGCAAGACTAGGCAATTTTAGGTGAAGGCTTATTTCCAACTTTTATAGAAGAAATTTCTATTGGAAAAAAGTAATCCTTTGTTATTTTATTTTGGAAGAGCTTTTAATCAGAAACATAGTAACACATGTTAGAAAAATACATATGAAACATAGAACTCTGCATTTATAGCTCACTATGGAAAATCATTGCTAATGCAACAGTTTGAGACTTTAATGCACAGAAGTCAGGAAATTCAGAGTTCAAGTTCCCATAGCACAGCACTGAACATGTGCATCCCAGGGCCCTTCTTGAGTGTGGTGATCTAATTATTTGACAAAAAAAAAGCACTTGATTCACCCAGTGAATAGTGATGGAATGGATTTCTCCTCACTGCACACTTCCCATCACTCCAAGCAAGACGCACATTAAGCAAGGCAATGTTGGTTAGGTAAATTGTGCACTTTGCACAGCAGTCTTTGAGTAGTTGCTTGGTGAGCATCATGACACTCCCACTGGAGCACCTGACTGGATGTCTAGGACTCTGCAGTTGCTACTGTCATCCCCACATGACTAGGTCCTCCAGTGGAGTCTTCCCCAGGTCTCCAATCCATGCTCTCTCCCCAGCGGACATCACTCAGTAATTCAGAGCTCACTGCTGGCTCACAAAGTTTAACTAAAAATCCCCCAGGAGATCAAGAAAGAGCCTTCCTAGATACATGTATGCCAGGTGCCCAGGACACTTATTCAAGACAGCTGTCATACAATGCCATCTAAGTTTTATTCCAGTTGCTAGGGGATGACAAAATGTGTGCCACTGGGACACTGTGAGAGACATTAGCGGGCTGGCCAAAGCAACCTTAAAGTTATTACAGTAAGGAGGAGGCGCCAGATGTTTCTCTGTAATTGTGGGCAGTAGACTGTATTGAAGTATAAGTTGTCCTCATGCCTGGTATCATAGCCAAATCTCTTTGGGATGTGCTATGCTATGCATGTCTGGTTCTGTTTTCCTTCTTGGTAATATGGTAAGGGTAGACTTTGGTTCTTTATGCTCTCCTGTGCCTCTGGATCTGACCTCTGCCAAGGTTCCCTAAAGTGTGACAGAACTGATACAAGAGGAGAATGGAGGGGGAAGGAAGAGAAAAGGGAGAGAGGAAGGAATGGAAGGGGTGGGGAGAGAGAAAGAGAGAGAAGAGAGGAGAGAGAGAGAAAAAGACCTCGCTGAGCAGGGAGGAAATGCTAGTGACTCAAGACAAAGGAACATTATCATTAATAAAAGTGTCCATCACAACACAGTCTTCATTATTTTAGGCAAATCATACCAGTCAGAACAGAGCTATGCTGGTGTAAGCCAAAACAAAGCACAAAATCTTTTTTATCCCCTGCATGTCAACATTTTCCAAGAGAAGTCATTTATAATTTATGAAAAATCTGGTCACTTGTGTGTGTAAAGAAAGTCATGCTATTAAAGAGAGGTTTTGAACTCGATCCAAGAAAATGAGAGGGGGAGCATTTCCAACCAGGAAAGAAAAGAAAGAAAGGAAGGAAGGAAGGAAGGAAGGAAGGAAGGAAGGAAGGAAGGAAGGAAGGAAGGAAGGAAGGAAGGAAGGAAGGAAGGAAGGAAGGAAAGAAAGAACGAATGAGCCAGTGAGTAAACGAACGAGCGAACAAATGAACGAGCGAATGAACAAAAGAAGAGAAATACTAATTCAAAAGGACACCTGTACATGCATGTTTATTGAAGCTCTGTTTACAATTGCCAAGATTTGAAAACAAACCAAATGTCCCAAAATCGATGATTGACTGAAAAAAATGTAGTATATGTACATTATGGAATACTACACATCAATCAAGGAGGACAAGCATACGTCATTTGCAGCAACATGGATGAACTAGAAGGACTCATGTTAACAAAAGTAAGCCAAAAAGAGAAAAAGAAATACAGGATGGTCTCACTTATATGATGAATATAGGGGAAAACAAACAAACAAATAAGAAAAATTAAAAACAACCAATGGGACTGAACAATGGAGCGAGAGAGGAGGAGGGAGAAGAAGGCGGGGGAGGTAAAAGGCACAAAAGAGCTGAATGGTTAACAGGTGTTAGGGAACTGGGAGAGCCTGGGGTACACAATAATGCAAAATATACACATATATATATGCAAAATTAATTTTTTTAATTAAATTAAAAAAAGTCATCTCAGAGAGAGTTGACATTCTCTGTGGCTATCACTTCTATCCTATTCCCCATTATGCATTCCCAGAAATAATAATCAGTACACTGGATTTGATGTTTGTCATTCCTGTGGTATTTGAAACTTCTAAATCACACATCAGTAAATAGTATATTATTTTACATGGTTTATAATTATGTAAGTATGGTATTGTAATATGTATACCTATCTGTAACTTGTTTTCTTCCCACAAACAATTTAAAAAAGTGAAAAGAAAGAAAGGAAAGAAGGAGGGAGGGAAGAAAGGATGGAGGGAAGAAAGAGAAAGAAACTTCATTCTGAGCACATATACACTCAAATCATGTTGGTTCTCCATCCCATTTTAAAAAGTCATTAATAGTCAGGTATTAAAGAATATCAAGTTTTCTATGCCCTTTTCAAGTTACATTATTTTTATTGAAGTTTTTAGTTTTAATTTCAAGAGATATTACAAACCAAATACATAAACTATTTGGCACATTTTTTGAAAGTGGAATTCAGGCCTTGCTATCTTTTAATGTCTCCACTTCTATTGTCTCCATGGTGTTCAAGTCAATGAACCAGAGATCTAAATCTACTATTTTACTGCCTACAACACAAGTAATGGGGGTGATGAGGTGGGGAATGTAGAACCAGCTCTTTAAATCATATTGTCACAACTGAGTACCATTCTAAAAGTGCCAAATAGAAAGCTTTTTGGTTGATTTATTATTTGAAAATGGTCTGTCTAAGAATTTATCTTCTAACAAGCTTAAGATATCATTTTCATGATCTGTCTTCTTTTCCAGTTCAAGTGATTTCTTTTCTGACTCCAAATTTCTCTTAAGCAACTGCTCACTACGGACTGACAATAATTCAGTAGCTTGTCTAAATCAATACCTTCCTTCTAAAAAGAGCAAAGCTCTTTTCAGTTATTAAGACTCTAAAGTTGGGGACAAAGAAAATTTCCCAGGTATTGGAGATGTAGGGATTTCCCATGAAGAAATGTTAAACTACCTACTTGAGTGTCAGAGCAGAGAAAGGATTCAAACTTGATGTTGCTCATTGTGGAGCAGGCTGATAACTGAAAAATCTAGAAGAAAGATGGTAGAATGGTAGATGATAAAGAGCCTGGTAGAGATGGCAAGGAAGAAAGAGAAAAAGGGCAGAGGCAAAGGAAGAGGAGATAGCAGGAACGAAAGGACATTAGCTCTAGTTGGAGTTGGAAAACATTCTCTGCCCAAGAGTTCTGGAATGCATTTATTAACTTATAATGAGAAAGCAGAATCTGTATAAAAGAGAAATGGACATAAGATTGAGTAAAAGTATTCCAAACTCGAAACAATCTCTATTCCCCTTTTTATTTTTGATTATTATCCATAACTTCACCCTCGTTTGCAGACAAATTTAACACTGAAAGGTATTATCTAGATGTGTCTTCCTTTTCCCATATACTAGCAAGAGTTGGAATTTGATGTGGCAGATTAAGAATAAATCACATCCTGTAGGGTAGTAATTTACATGAATAACTCTTGAGAGAAATTTCCCGACTCCTGCAAGGTTTTCAAACCATGTATGGTTAACCAGAAGCTAACAGAGTGGTTAACCAAATGTGTTAACCACTAAACCAAGTGGAAATAGTGATGGAAGCTCTAGCAATAGGGCTCTGTTCTCCCATTTCTGTGACACATTCCACCAGTCTGACGTTTAGCATAACGTCACATTTTAAGATCATCATCACCGGGGAACAAACCCAGTTAAGCAAAGGAAGGGCCATCTATATTTACCAGCGACTAGATTCAAGTACGGATTGAAGCATTCTCTGGTGTGTCCACAGTAAGTGAGCTCACCACTCTAATTGGCCCAAGCCTACTGAGTAGGGGTCTTTGTTAAAAAAACAGTAAGACTGCTTTTCTTGGTACCATTTCAGAGTCGGCTATTCTTTCCCTTTCTTTCTTTTGCCCAAAAGTACTCTGTGATATGCTTCCTTAATAATCCCATTTGTTAAGGGAATGATAGCATTATCAAGCTTCCTTGGTGGAACACCTCACATAGTACAATTTGCCAAAGAGGACAACTGTCAGTAATCATACACTCAACTTATAAGGTTGGATGAAGTTTCAGAGTAGGACTATTATTTTTAAATGAACTGAATGTATTTATAGCATTAAGTTGCTCAAAATATTTTCTGGAAGTAAGAAGAATACAAACTAGCATGCAATTTGTAAACAAACAAAAACTAAATATACTCTTTTGTAAACAAACCTTACTATTCTCCCTTTGGGGAAAAAAATCTTTCAGAATGATTCCAACATGAACAAATGGTCTTAAGTTTGGTTTTGTTAAAAGTCTTAAATTCAAAGTCTTAAATTCAAATAGAAACAAAGTTGAACAAAAAGGAAACAACATTGTTTCCTTTGGTGTTCTTGTATGGAAGATGGAGAGACATGGATGGATGGATGGATGGATGGATGGATGGATGGATGGATGGATGGATGGATGGATGGATGGATGGATGGATGGATGGATGGATGGATGGATTGTAGGGAAGTGAATGGAAAATTGGTATGTAAAGTCTCTTTCTTCTAGTATTCCAGGTTTTAAATGTGTGACTAGCCAGTTTTTCATTTAAAGATAGTGTGTGTCACAGGATAAAAATGGGTGATGTTATGAGTGTATATCCCTGATCCATGTTCAGTCTTCCTATATTCCAGTCTTCCAGTATTCCTGTCTTCTGCAGTAACAGCTGCATTTCACTTGAATGCTAATTTTTGGCCTTGGTTCCATTTGCAGAGATGGAAGACCTCTGAGCTCACTGATTTCCACTCCTTTGCTCTTTGCTTAGCTTTGATCTCAGAATTCAGATCTCTGTAATAGCACTTGTCAATTAATTGTGTTAGGTTATCAAGAGGACTACAACAAAGAACATTTGCCCATGCTATTGAAGGGTGATACCTCCAAGGCACTTTTCATTAGAACTCAATGAATGGATTTGTTGGGAAGACTGACCTATTTTAAAGTGGAGAACCCCCCAGAGAAGTTTTGGGTTAGGGCTGGAAGATATGATGCAGCATCAATTGGACTAAATTTTTTCAATAACAATAGCTACCCATGGGCTACAAAGTTTGAGAAGAACAGGTTATCACCCAGGAAAAAGATGTTGCACCAGTAAAGAGAAAGGCTCAATGGGCCAAATACCAGCGACTTGAAACAAAAGGGCGGTGGGAGCCACTGGAGGGAGAGGAAGAAAGGGGAAAATAAAGGATTTTAACAATACATATGTGAATAAATCTGTATAAAAACAAAATAAAAAAAATAAAAAAAACATAATAGCTACCTAAGTGAAAGGCAAACAACCTCAAGTCAATTGTGATTTTCATGGATTTTAATGGTTGCAAAATATTGCCAACTGAGATCCACAAATTTCATGATTGAGATGTAACAACTGCATAAAAATATTTGTGAATTTAGGTTCAATATTGTTTTGAGTTTCAAGGGTGGTTCAAAGGGTGGTTCAAATGAAACATCAAATATGAAACAGCACAGTGCTGTATTTAGGACTCTAGTGATAGATATGGGTGATTCTTTTTATTCTACTTGAAGGATGTTGTCAGAAAAACTGAATAAGACACTTCAAATGCAATTTAAAGTCATACCCTTTAAGAACATTAGGAAAAACAGGGAGGCAACCATTTTGGAGAGATTAACATGTCAGATGCAGATCTCAGATTTCAGCACCCCACACTGCCAAAATATATGCCAATTTTGGAATACAGAAGACTTAAAGTAACTAACTCTTTCACTCTTATGTGCTCTAGGGGAATATGGGTAATATACACAGCTTGGGCTCTGATGCATTAATGTTGGTCATTAAATGTTCCATGACATTTTTTTTAAGAAGAGGGTTTTAACCTGGCTCTACTTCAGCTGGGATAATGGCAGTCTCCCTCCCAAAGATTCCTTCTTCCCTTCCAACTGGCAAACCCTTGCTTCATTTCCTCCTGTAGAATAAAGATTATCCAGAGAAACTCACTGAGAACAGCAGCTCCTCATCCTGTACAACCTTGGTGTTTTCTGGGGAAGTGATCCATTCTTTCAAGATACATTTAATGACATTTACTCGCAACATAGTAAGAAATATAAAAAAATGATTTTGCCATTTAGAATAGATTGAAACCCACTGTCATGAGGCATTGTGACATTATTGATAAATGGGCTATTTTTAGTGAGAATTTAGAGCAAGGTTATTTAGCTCTAACCTGAATTAAATAGACATATATTGCATGGTTTTATATAACTAACTAGCCTATTTGATTGCTGTATATCAAACAGATGTAGTTAAATCTGGCCTAAGCTGGGACTTTCAGTCATAGTTAATTAAATCCAGTAGTTTTTAATTGAGGGCAATTTTGTCCCCAGGAGGGCAGCTGACAGTGTGACAGTATCTGGAGATGAATTTTCTTGTCACAACTTGGAAGTGTATGCATTTCAGTCTAGTGGGCAGAGCCTAGTAGGCTGCTAAACATTCTACAAGGCACAGGACAAAGAAATGTCAATAATGTCAAGGTTGAGAAATCCTACCTTAACTTGACCTCCAAGTTAACTAAGCCATGACTAAATGGCATTTACCAACCAGTTATTTACTTTATTACTTTAAAGGAGATACTAGAAGACTATTGTGAGATGGATATTAAAATGGCTAGATTAAAAACTCAAGTAAATATAAAACATATCTTTGGTGAGATATTTCCTCTGTTTTTGCTAAAACTCATCAACACACTCTTATGAATGGCAGTGACGATGATACAGAATTTAGTTTCCTTAAAAATGGTTTTCATAACTGGAAGAGTCTTGGACTCCACCTGGACCAAAATATTAAAATGTATTTGTTAAGATTTGTTTCAAAGATTCAAAGACAAATAGACAGTATGAGATTAAAGGTCATAGTGATCACATGACAGTTTCAAGGCTGAAGGCAAATTGGAACCCATGTCTCTAGATTGCCAGTTTTCCCTCTGCTAGATTAATCTTGTACTTAGCTGCGACTTGAACATTAAATAAAAACAGCTATAACATCTGAAAGTGCTAACAGTCCATGTGCTGTGTTTTCTGTGGCACTGAGTCAATGTGTTCTGAAACTGGACTACATGTCAAGAACCAGTGGCAGTGTCAGCCCCTGTGCCACAGAGGACAGAAGGGCAGAGTTTGTTAAACATGTAGCATGTGCTTCCCCTCACTGGGGTGCTGTCCTCCTCTGATCTACCATCCTAAGAGACAGGGACAGATCTCAAGATTTTGGGGGGAATAACCTTGTTGGGCATAAACATACTCTGCCAATGGCAGCTGGGACACTTTTCTCTATTTTCTTCTTTTTTTCATAGAATGTTTTTTGGGTTATATTCCATTGTCACTCAAATAGTTCTAGTTCTGTGAAAGTCTTTAAAGGGGATTACTAAAATCTTCAGTACTGACATTCTCTTCTCAGTAATATATTAGGTACCTACATGGAATTTTTCTATACAGTAAGGAAAGAGGTATATAATTGTCTGCAGAAAACTCTGCATTAGTAGTGAATTTAATACTTCTACTCTCAAATAATCAACCTAAGTCCAAAGAGTCTGATAAATGTTCTCATAAATCTTTTTAGTAGACAGAATCAATATTTATTTATTCTACAGAGGTAAGGAAGGGGACTCCCTTCACACCCCACCCTATATTTCTTTATAAAGAATTTCAAAAGGGTCCTGGAAGTTTGGTAATCAAAGTATCCACTTGATTTCCTCTTTAGCTTCCTTTCTCCTTTCAGATTGTTTGTAAAATAAATATAGGGTATATCAAAATAAAAGTTAAGTTTGAATTTTCTGTTTCACTTTGTACATTTTCTTTGTCCTTGGTAGAGGGAAATGTGTCTAAAATGGGCAGTTCTGAAGCTTTAAGTTGGCTAGTTCCTTTTTCAGTCTACTCACACTATCACTAATATTCTCCTTCAGTCCTCTCCATCTGTCTCCTAACACTATCAGACCTGCCCTTCATCCAATGAAATGGAACAGAGCATTAGTTCAGTGTGTGTGTGTGTGTGTGTGTGTGTGTGTGTGTGTGTGTGTGTGTGCGCGCGTGCATGTGTGTGTAGGAAGATAAAGTGGGGGTGGGAGACTGTTCAATATTACATGTTTAAGTCCCAGAAATAATGCAAAAGTCTGCTCTGAGATTTTCCTATGGCTCTTTAAATGGGATCTTGCTGGAATTTTTGGATTCTGTCCCATGGAGTTCAAGTGCATTCTTCAGGGCAGCCAGTTGCTGTTCCACAGAGGTGTGAATGTCCTGGAGTTTCACAAGCACAATACTTCACGTTGTGGTTCAGAATTACTTTAATTCCTCTTTCTACCACCCCACCCCCCTTCTCACTAGGAAGTCACTGGATCCACAGAGAGGCACAGCACAGTCCAGTCTGAAAATGCCATGAAAGCACAAAAACCTTCTAATAAACATTCCAATTCAAAAAGGATCAAATAGTAACAAGGAGCATAGTCCTTATTTTCTCATTTTTGCCTGATAATTATCAAGGTCTGAATTTGACAATGGTACATTTTTTACACAGGCGTTTTTTTTCCCTAAAACACACATTTAAAAAATCTTTTCATTTTATCCCAACTCCACACAGTCCTATTTAAAGGTAATGGATGAAGTTCTGCTCTCTGTAGACAATAAAGCACATGTACTCTGGGAAAAAAAAAAAAAAAAACTCCTGGGAAGTGTAAGTGATTGGAAGCCCAAGAATCTCTACATTTACCCAACCTACATCTACTGACAGTTCCAGATCATTTCTTGTGGATGATTTGTATATTATTACTGAAGGCAACATCCTAAAATGAAAGCAACTCTAAGAAAATCACAGAGCTAAGCTGAGACATACAACACAGATGGTTCCAGCTTGGCTGACTCCCAGGAGGTCTCCCCAACAGGATGAGAGAACACAAAAGCTCAATGAAGTCCACATATGAATTTTGCCTGACAGCGACTATTTATTTTTCTGGCTTTGAGAAACTGCACCAGAGACTGGTACCAAAATGAATAAAGGAAATGCTCCTTAAATTGTCCAGATGCTTTTTTACAGGTTGCCTGAGTCTGGAGAACAATCTTGAAGAAAAGCTTATAAAAATCAATACCTTTAAAAATAGTGACTTAAAAGCAGACTTTAGGATGCAAAGTAGAGAACGTAGAAGGAGAAGCCAAAAAAAAAAAAAAGGTGCAAAATGGGTAAAAAGGAATACAGTACATCAGGCTGCCATTTATATTCCTGGGATGCTGGTGAGCCCTTCACACTCTCTCCAGAAAGGTCCAAAAGCTGTTTGGCATTAGAGGTGGAGTAAGAAAAAGCAGACATCACAACACTTCACCCCTGAACCACATCACACCCCCTACTTTAACGAGAATCTTGTGAGCTTAAACCACAGGCTCATAACCGAACCTTCCTTGCCAGGATAGCAGACAAGTCCTGCTTTCCCACAGGCTGGTGTGGAATCTTAGCATCCCACCACAGTGCCTGGGCTTAAGGATCCATCATCAGGGCAGCCAAATGCATTTCTCCACCCACAGTGACTTGGTCTTGGACCTCTGCCAAAGTGAGAAGACCAGGCGAGGGAAAATCCTATAGCTAAGCAAACTGAACAAGAGGGTTGAGAGCCGCGAGAAAGGGTTGAAGTGGCTAATTTTTCCACTTTCCTCCTGCTGTGGTTAGAGCAGTGACAGATAATTTATCACACATTTTGATTGCATGCCAACTGGCTGTAAAAAAAAAAAAAAGAGAGAGTTGTTTATTAATTCAATTAGCTGGCTTATTTATCAGGGCTGGGTTAGCAGGAGCGGTGAGAAGGCCAAAGGATGCCCGTGTCAAGCTGTCTCCCTGTGGGGCCTGAAAGAAAGTGGAGACGTGCATCCTTACACCCCAAGACTCAAAATGTCACACTGGCCATGTCTACCCTGAGGCTTGGGGAGAGACAAGAAAGTCCATCAATTGTAATGAAATACTAGGGTGGGAAGATGCTCAGGACAGGACAAAGTCATCTGAGTAATGACAGTCATTAGTGTTTATCACCCATTCAGGGGCCACTTCAGACACAATATGGAGTACTTTCTGGACCCATTTTCAGTTGTCATTTTTGTTTTTTTTCTTGTTCTTTGGTGATTATTTATAAACAGCGCTGTCAATGTATTAGCAGTTTGTCCAGGTCAGCTTTACCCGGGATCAGAGAAATCATTCATTCAGCAAATAACTTACTAAAGGAAATCCATCAAAGGTTTATTAACAGTTTATTTTATGCCAAGGTCTCTTGCAATGCTTTTACTAATATTACTGGTTATATTGATCCTTAGGTGGCAGATAAGATTGGTACCCATTTTGCCATGAGTCAATGAAAGTAGAGATTTTAACTGATTTACCCACTGTCTCCCCTCTAAAGCTCTGAAGCCAGGTTCCCTCAAGAACCCCTTCCTTTCACTGCTGTTGACCCTGCTCTTGGCTGATCTAAGCCACATGTCTACTTGATGACCCAGTCACACATTTTCTGCTAATCCTGTGGTGGCACGTGGAGACTGCAGGGATAAGATAGAGAAGAAGGGGTTGCCTGTAACTTATTGTTTTATTTTATAATGACCTGATCATAAGCAATGATTGCACTGTGTACATTTTGACATATGTTCTCATTCAGAATAAAACTGTTTACCTCATTAATTTTACAAATAACATATATTGTAAACTTGGAAGAAGATAACTTTTGGACCAATATTTAAGTGTACAAATTTCCATATTAATTCAGGACTAGTGAGATCACAAATAAATTTGAGAAGAGAGCAATCATGGTATAAGAATGTGATAAATATGCTGACTAATCAAGCAGCAAATGTTACTGAAAATGGTGCTAATAAGGTCAAGGCAGTCACTTTAGTGGGGACATGCCTGGTAAAGGGAATGTGACTTGTGAGCCTAGGCCAGAGCCTACTCTAAGGTGAGCTGAGTGAGGCCACTGAGCACTGATTAAATAATAGTATTCTGAAGGTGTGTTGTGCTAGCTTCCCAAAATCAGGCTAAGAATTTTCTAATTCTTCATTGTTCCATATGAATCACTGATTGTGTAAGAGCAACAGTTTTCCCCCCAACTTCTGGAAATGTCAAATTATCTTTATCTTTTGTCCCTCCCTTCCTTCCATCATTCTTTCCCTCCATGCACCAAGTTTATGAATGAAACAAATAAATCCTCAGGTACACAGGTAAAGGTGTGTAGTCATTGAGCCACCATGGGCTAGGACTTCTTTGGCCTGCCTGCTCTGTCCTTCTCTGTCAGTCTTTGACTTTGAACTATGCTCCTTCCATGACAATTTGCTAAATTCCAAAATGACCTTCCCAACCAGATCCTTAATGTAAGCTTTTGATACTATACAACATGTGCCTTCTAGTGACTAAAAATCATTCATTAATTTGAGTAAAAATAAAGTAGAAATAGATCTCATCTTCCTAGCAACATATTTTGCCTCATCAGTACTGACTGGTTAGGAGTTTCTGCTTTCAAAAATGGGAAGGAAGTTTCATGTGGCGATGCACTAGTATTTCTTTCATTTCTTCTTTTCTATTTTCAGATCAACTTAAGTAGAAAAAATTTTTTAATTTGATGTATTTTTAAAAACAGATATGTTTTACCTCACTTTGTATATATTTTTCTTGTGTGCTCAAGTTTTTTAGTTCGTTTTTTGTTTTCTTTCAGTTTCTGCTGCTGATTGTGTATCAACATGGGATTTTACAAATTTTGAGTAGCATTTACATATGGACTTGGCAAGGTCAACCTAATGACTATCCTAGCATTAGTTAACTTTTTATGCATTGAAAGATGTTTTGAAAATCTCTAAAAAAATCTTTTTAAAGGTTGGGTCAAATACATTCTTACTGCTATTTGCACCAAAAGAAAAGAGATACACATATGTGCATACACATACATTTTTGGTTGAAATGATTATTCATAGGTAAGAAAAACCACTCAGTTTAAAAAATTTGTATTATTAAAGCTGAATGTATTTTCAAATTCAGCAATATCAGACAATGTCATCCAGGTTGATTCATTAAGAACAGCTACAGATATTTTTAAAAAATTAATTTCCACATTCAACCTATTAATGGCAAGTAAGACAGATTTTTTCATATAAAACTGACAAATCAGGGATTTTTCAGGATATCTCTAGAAAATGGGCATCCTATCTGTGTTGATGCATGCAGGATAGCTGAAAGACACTTATTTCTCTAAATGGCTTTAATTTTACTACCCCTGGATCTTCTAAGACATTTGCCCTACAGAAGGTCACCTCAGCTACACATTTTCCATATATAACCACACAACTGATGCACTCCACCTTTGGATACAGAATGTTTGGAGTGGCACTAAAAATGAATACTTCTTCTTCTAGAGCCCAGTGTTGCAGAAACAACAAAAATCTATTCCTCAAATTCTAATTAAATATGCACTCCAAATCTGGCATTACAGTCATGGAGAACTCACTGATGGTTCAGTGTTCTGAGAAATACATCACCGGGCAATTTCGTCACTGGGTGTAATGGAGTGTACAATCATCATATAGACATTATGCAGATAGTCAGTGGACTGTAATGGCATGTAATTATGTAAACCTAGATGATCTAGGCTACTGCACACCTTGGCAAGATCATATAGTATATTGGGACATTATCATAGATGTGGTCCATTATCAGTGGAACCGTAATTGAATAGCAGGTGACTTTTTTGGGTTAAAATGGCTTAAATGTATTTTACTACTCTGTCATCATAAACTACAGAGCAGAAGAGGAAAATATAGGCTGCAACTACTGAAGGCCAAAAGGGAAAAAGCATTGTCTTCTTTGTTGGCTATATGCTTCAGTATATTTCAAAGGCCTTTCAAACTGGGTACAGATGATTTAAATCGATGTTGAATCATCTTAATATAGCATTAATTTTGCTTTGAGTTATGCAATGCCTTATATATTAGGGAAAGGCTGTTTCTTGCCATTAGTCTAAGAAAATTGAGTTTTCTGTGGTGAAAGGCACACCACCTTCACCAGGGGATTATGACTTTGAATAGCTCACATAATATTAATTTCTTCATCTCCTTAATCTAAAGACCTAAGAGTTACACTACAGATTGCCATCTCCTTACCCAAACACAGGAACTAATCAGATAGGCTAGCAGGGTGTGGCCGAGAGAACAGAAAACCTGGCTCCTACCTTCAGCAAGCTTACTGTCCACATGGAGAACCAGAGTACACACATCCAAGTCAAATCTCCATGAGTGTAAATTAGTGAAAGAACAAAATCGAACATCAGAGGAAACAACATAGCATCTGGGGTGACCAGGAAGGTGTCACCGCTGGAGTGTTTTCAACTGGTTCTTACAGGATGGTTTGAGGGGGACAGATTCTATGTTTCTAACAAGGCTTAGAGACCTCATGTAGATAACAATATGGGTTTCTTGGAAAATGTTCCCTTCTTCAGTTCCCTTGTTCCCCGCCAAGACTCATTATTTACTTAAAGTGATCCCAGATGTTTATTACCTCTCCAGGTCTGCCTTTCTCTTTCACTAACCAAGAGCAGGTTATGCCTTTGATTGACCAATTTTGTCTGTTAAAAGAAAAACATAGCCATTGCCACTAATTGGTGGCAGTCAGTATAAGAAGACTAAAGAGTCCCTGTCATTTGGATAAAAGCACTTTTGTGCTATAAGAACACTCATTTTCCTTCCTTCTTCTTCACCCTTCATCCTTCAGCCTTCATGAAAGGCTATGCAGGAAAAAAAAATCCAGTTAATAAATACCCCAGGATCATAAGTCCACTGATTCCATTTCTTTAATTTTTAAACTGTGGAGTTTCTTTGTGTCTCCCCACCTCCCTTTCTTTACCTCCAAAGCAGAGCTGGCTGTGGCAGGCCATGTTCCAAAAAAGTACCCTTTACTCTTCTTCCAGGAAAGAACTTTTCAAATAGGTCCTAAATGCTCATACAGTATTAGTGAGCACACATACACCTACACATGGGTGATACTTGCCAACTCCTGACATGGGAATTCTCAGAAGCACACCAAAGTCTCTGTTTGATTTAAATTTATTTTTAATCACATAAAATCCAATTTGGAAAATTGGTGCATGGGGTTTTCTGAGTCACCAGAGCTCTTTATAAGATTGCAAATGCATTGAGAGGGAAGAATTCTGGCTAGCATTTCACAACAACAGGAAAAATGATTGGTTTCCTCTGTTTAGAATGAATAAGATGTTTTAAAATCTACAAAATATATGCAATGAAATCTTAGCAGATCATCAAAATGTATTTGATATATCTGTCTCATGAGGAAGAATTTGGGGGAAAGAACTGTCATTACTTTGAAATAAGTTTATTTTGTTAACTTTCTTTTTCAGTCTGATTTAATTATCCAAATAATACTTATTATTCTGGATCACATTAATTAATTATAGTGGTGATCTTACACTACATTCTCAGTCTAATTTTTTGGTTGTTGTCTTTGGCAACATACTGGAACATTTTCTGTCTCCTTCCAGAGCTTGCAAAAATGATAATAGTAAATGTAATTTAAATTCATATCATACTCATATTCCTTATTACCTATATGTTCATGGAAATAATCCTTTGTAAGTGCATTTTATGAGAAAAGGCATGAATTAAGTCTAACTAATGTCATCAAAATAAACAGGAATCACAGATTTATAACAAAAACTGGTGCTAGTGACAATTGATAGTCAAATCTTAAAAGGGAGGGGAGTGGATACTGGTGATTTCCTAGCGCTACATATTTCATATGCCAAAAGTCCTTAAAATGTCATCAGACTTCCTTTTAGGCAGAGTAATCATAATCTTCTGCTATTGCTTGTCACTTTGGACGAAAATAATACCCAACATTTTATTAATTGCACATTAAATTATAAAGTATGACTAGAAACTGTTTGCATAAAAGATTTTTTTAAGTCCTACATATTTTGAGTAATCGTTTTTGTTTCCTCTCTTTTTTAGGGGAAGGGTAGGTAGATTCTATATTGCTGGACCATCTTTCCCACCATAATGTGAAAACACATTAAAGGTAGTCACAATTAGGTATGGAAACATCAACAAGCAACACAGAAAAGATCAATAAACAGTGCTCCATCAGAGAAATGGTCCCACAAATCACGCGACACTCAGATGAAAACATATCATTCAACCAGAGAAATAATATTTTCAAAGAATAATTATGTAGGGAAAACAGACCAAAAGAAAATAGTCTATTGACAGTAGTCATCTTTGAGTCATTGTACTACAATTTACTTACTTTTTATTTATTTTAATTTCTACTATGGTTTCTATTTATTTCCTAAAGATTGTTTTTGCAATTCATTATTGTTCAATAGGGAAAAATAAATATGATTTAAAAATTCACCAAGTGTCAAGAAATTATAAAGAATCATTGTTAAAAAAAAGAAAAAGAAAAAAATTCCCAGAGATGAATCACAATCCAGTACTTTCAATGGGCAAACATCTGGAGAGCAGATTAACTTGTTCTTGTTCTGATTGTTCCATGGTGGTGTTTGCAGAACTTCACACTTCCCACTGTCTATTTTTTTTTCCATTTAAATATGAATCACCTACAAAGTTACTGTAATGTAGTTATATGAAAAGTTCTATATTTTAAAGACAGGTAGTATTTTTTTACTAATTTTTTTATACCAAAGTCATTTGAATTTGGTATATGTAAATAAGTTTGGAAGGGAAATTACTACAAGAATTTTTCTTTTAGGAAACAGCATCAAACTGAGGCTAAAATATAAATACAACTTAGAATAAAATTGTTCCATTCACAAGTTAAAGGACAAGTATAAAATTTTAGGGAAATTTTAAGTATAGTGACTCATCAGAAAATGAAACAGTGATTTCAGACATTGTTTTAAAATTTAGAACATTCAATTGGAGACCACAATGATAATAATGTAAAAATGTCTTTATAGCATTGAGTTCTTTATAAGACTCTACTTTGTACAATAGAACCACTGCCTTGCAAAACAACTTTTATAGTTCTTCAAAGAATTAAACATAGCAATTCTTTTTACTGGTAGATAACCGATAGAAAGCAAAATATATGTCTACACAAAAACTTGTACATGAAGGTTTATAGCAGTAATTTTCACAGTAGACAAAAAAGTAGAAACAAGTCAAATGTCCATCAGTTGGGGAACAGATGAATGAATGAGGGATATCTATACAGTGCACTATTATTGGACAATAAAAAGGAACCAAGCACTGAGTGATGATACCCCATGGATTAATCTTGAATACATAATGTAAGCAAAAGAAGTCTATCACAGGCATCATGGCAAACAGAAAGATGAATAGAATATGACCTTTGTCCTCAAGAAACTACTCACACAGAAGTTAAAACATGTGAAGGTAAATAATCTTGAGATATAATATTAGTGTAATAATACTGACCCAAAACGTTTGATGAACTCAAAATACCTTAAATTTATACCAACAGAATGATAGACATTTTGATTATAGAATGTCATGTAGTTGTGGAAACAAATGAACAATGAGACTCAACATGATAAATCTGACAAATCTGAGCCCCTTCAATAACTAAATTCTAGAAGAATATATGTAGCATCAAAACATTTACAAAACCTAAAATATACTCAAATATTAAATATTATCGATAATTTATACATATCACCCAGTATTTCTATTTTTATATATAGTTTATATAAAACCAATATAGTGTATGTATCTAATATATTTAATTTTGTGAATATACTTTATATAGATGATATATAATATATATTTGTTGTATGAGGGTACCTATAGGAATGATAAATACCCAAATCAGATGATACTCAAATCAGGTTCTACTAGTACTCATAGTCTTTCTGTTCTATAGGTGGTAGGCAAATGGGTGATCATCACATTACTCTCTTACAATTTTGTACAGCATTTAAGTATTACATTTTTAAAATTGGATTAGAGTAAAATTCACAGGCCAATTTCTGTTGGGTGAGGTTGGGGCAAAAGGAAACATTTCTAGAAAGTGGGACCTGAGCTGGACTTAGAAAGATGTGTGATTTGACACATAGAAAGAAAAGGAAGGTATTGTGGGTAAAAGGAACAGTGTGAGCAAAGAAAAAAAAACAAGGTTTTAGTGATGGTGACAAGGTCTCATTAAGTCACACAATGTGCCTTAGGTCTCAGCTTCTCGTGTATTTTTTTGAGCCACACAACAAAAATGACAAGGAAATTTTTATGACTCATGATGCCAAAAAGCTGATACGTGAAAAACAAAACATAACCAGAATCTGAAATTGTGTATGGAGAGCTACAAACTGAACTTGTTCTTTCTTTCTAATAGTGAGAACAAATTGAGATCCCTGGAATATACCACTTGGGAGATGGTGGGAGAATAATTTTATCCACAAGTATTAAGTTGTTGCCTGAGGACAGCTGAGTAAACAGTTTGCTGAAGTCTGTTTGAGGACTGCCAGCTAGTTACACCCATAATTTCATCTCTATTAACAAAAACAACTCATACTGTCGCATTGCCCTGCTTTGGCTACCCCGTGGTTTGCAGTATTTGAATTATGGAGTGTCACTTGAGGAACATTCTATAGCAGTGGGGGCTGTGTTTTGATGTCCTTTCATTACCCACCCCCACTCTGCTGATTTATGGCTTACCACGCAGAGACCTAAATCAAAAACTAGAAAATACGTGTGAAATAATGCAAAACAGAGTCACTTGGTTGGCAATTCTGTAATTATACCTAAAGGGAAAATAATTATGTAATACCTTATGGCAAGAGTAAGTCTCAGAATAACAAATGTCCATACTGTAAATGGAGCATTCTGGGAAGAACATGCAAGACCTTTGAAGAGAAGCTGAGGAAAAGGCTGCCTTTTAAAAGAACCCAGAGACAACTTTGTGAATGATATTTGGCCGTGGATAGTGCTGTTAATAGCCCAGGAAATGAAGGCCTGATTGAACGGAGTGACATGGCCCTGACAAAATGAATGTTAGAAAATGGACAAAACTCAAGTGATTCACCATTCTAGTTCAGTTCTCACTACTACCTGCAGCAGCCATTGGTTTTTACCTACCAGTCAAAATTCTAAACATGTGAAAGTAACTTATTGATGGAAAACAGAAAGCTCTCAGCCGCCACAGCAACTATTAATTGGAAACTAAGTCAACATTAAAAAGATAAACAAAAAACACCTTATTTATAGACCTTTCCGTTTTGAAAAGAAGGAAAGATGAAAGATTTCCTCAGTAGTCAAGACTGTGAACTTCTCCCCTCTAAGTCAATCAGTTAATGAACAACCTCTAAGTATAGGGAAATATGAAAGAAATGACCTGGGCGATCTTCCAGTTTGAATCTTCATGTTGGAAAATAACTCTCCAACTATCTCTATATTGTACAGCTCTGGCATGGGAACTGAAGTGAAAGATGCTAGAATTAGATTAGGTGACTAAGGCTCTTATAAGCTAACTTCCCTCATTAAAAATTAGCCCTGAATTTAAGTATGCCCTAAGTCCCTCAAGCCACTCACCTGGGTGGACCGATACTAGGTGAAATTACATGAGCTCAGGGGACAGGGCTCACCCAAACAGGCAAATTAGGGAAAGACAAGGGGTTCTTTAAGACAGAGGTTGGCAAACTCTGGTCCTCCGGTCATCCGGCTAGTTGTCTAACTTTGTCAAATATGTTACTGCAATACAGCCACATCCGTTCACTCAGTCATGGCTGCTTAGGTGAGATAATGGTAGGTATGGGTAGTTGTTATGGGCACCACGTGGCCCACTGATTCGCTAACATTTTCCAGAAGTATGTCTACCTCTGCTTTAGCTTATCAGGTATTTGCAATAGCCTCATTTGTTAAAACCTTTTGTTAGAATTAGCTACATAACTGGCTACAACTTTTAGGGTATTAAGCTTTAGAGCAAAAACCTATTTCCCTGAGTCCTATTTTGCTTATTTTACTTTACTAATTAAGTGTAGATATACATTGTATATTCAACAAGACTATAACATTTGAAATTACATCATAATTCTGGTTGTGTGTGTGTGTGTGTGTTTTCACTCTTCACAAAAGAGCTTAACAGAAGAGGTAGATAAATTTCAACACATTAGATTGTAGATGATTGTTTTTGAAAACCAAGCTATTTAAGAAAATGTTAGAGCATTAAAAGGAAGTGCTAGACTGTGAAATTAAATGCAAAATGTACATACTTGAAAATAACAGTAGCAATTTCTAAAGCTTTTAAAATTTTGTCTTGTAGTAACTCATTTAATCCTTACTTGGATACTATGTGAAACCTAAACATTGAATTTTATAGAGCCCATTTCATAATGATGAAATTGAGATCAATGAGATTTAGTAAGCTGCCTGCGATCATTCAAAAATGGAACAAAATGGCAGACCAGAACCAGGTGTTGAAGATTTACTTCCAAATCCAAATGCTTTCCATACAAGGACTTACTAAGGAAAACTGAGTGTTCTTATCTTAAACCTGAATAATCTTGGAAAAGTGTCTTAGTCTCTCTGGATATCAGTTCACTTGTCAAGTCCGTGATAAAGTGTTTTACAAAGCCTTTGCTGCTGTGTGCCTCTAACTGAAAATTTTATTATATCTCCTTGGGAAAGTAGATAGTCAAAGAGAATTTACCTCCCTTTGTCTCCATTGTTCATAGCAGCTGTTGTTACTTTCTCCTCGAGGATTTGGTGAGATGAAATGGCAGGGTCACATGGGGTAAATTTTGTGGTGCCCACACCTACTCTCAATGTACTTCACTTCCAGCTATGCCCAGGGGTTCAGACACTGTGATCCTAAACTCATAGATTCTCTTAGTGAGTTGAATTTCACCTGCCTCTGAAGCCTCATGGGCACTCTGGGCCCCCTCCAGTCTGACTGACCACACGGCCACCATCAGTGCCCTTCTACCACAGCTTCCCACACTTCTTGACTGTTCACCTGATCATCCAGTAGCTAGCTGTTTGAAGTGGAGTTTCTTAAAGAGAGATTCTGTCCAATTCAGGAAACTCCACCAGCATCTGCTCTTGGAGGAAGTAGATTATATAAGTGAAACTACCACAGGCCCCCGAAAGTCTAGGCTGGGCTGCTAAAGAAGATGACTACCCAAGAAAGTGGGTGAATTTCAAAATGACAACTGTCATTTGATTTCTAATTTTTATCAGACCAGGAAGAAAAAGATAACCTTCCCCCCATGAGAATTGTATTGCCAGGAGAAAATAAAGACTCTCACATCAAGTATGCAGAACAAGGCTGAAGTCATCTCTGACTTCATGGAGCACACTCAAACTGTTTTTAAAATGACCAAAGAAAGAGTTAAAAGTGAGAAAAATGTCTTCTCTTGAGAGATTGAAACTCACCCTGCCACCCACCCACCTATGGGGAACTGTGAATCAGATATTATTGGCATAGCAAATTGGAAAGCAATGTTTTAAAACAGTATACAGTGCCAGGTCTGGGCCTCAATACTGATTCTTTGTCATTTAGAAATACACCTGGAAATTTCTGGAAGGGCTAGGGCTATAGACAAAATGCCCACACAAAGAAAGCATGATATGAGAAAGATGTTCTGCTTCTAACCTGTGCAAGGAGTCTAGTAAGCGTTATTTCAAGCATCCACATCATTTTCTCTAAGCTGGGTATCATTATCTTTCTAATAAAGGTGACGGGATACTCACTGGAGAAGGAGCTGACGGGATCCTCACTGGAGAAGGAGCTTGCCTGCTCACTTTTGAATAGTCTCTCCCTATTTTAAGATCAGTCCCCTGATAAAGGAACATGAACTCTGAATTTTTTTCTTGAAAAATTGTGGATATGGTGCCATGGAATTCCAAGTCTCATCCTTCTTCTTTAAAGAGACAGTTTTTCTCTTCTACCTTTAGAACTAGTGAGGCCTTAGAGATCAGTTTGTTCAAGCCCCATGTCAGAATAAGGAAAAGAACTGAGGCACAGAGATGTGGATGATCTATTCAGACAGAAACTAATGAGCAGCAAAGTTCTTCTTCAGAGTGCTATGACTAATCATAGTGATCCATAGAGAGAACACCTCTGTTAGTGAGAGAGAAAAAATACCACTGATGTTGTGACACAAAATTTAAGGACCACCCACATTTTATTTACTGGAAAAAATTATCAGTAAATTGACAACTTACAACTTTACCATTGTTGAATTTTTTCTCCATTTTAAAGATTATTTTTCTGTTTATGAAAACCAAAATAGTAAGTGGACTAACTACTATTAGAAAAAAACAAGCTATACTGAAAAATCCACCTTGTATTAGACAAAAAAAGTTCCATTCTTTTTTGATTTTTGTATTTCATTCCAGAAAGTTGATTAACGGAGATGCTCTGGGGCAAGGTTGAAAAAGAACGTGTAAATGCTCCATTTTTGTTGTTTCTTTCTCTACTCCTAGCTTTGGTAGGGGAACCAGCTTACTAGCAACTAGCAGCAGATGCTGCAATACACGAGGCAAAGAGCTTCCATAGACGCCCACGACTTGGAACCAGTTCTTGCTTAAAGTAGTCACAGTTCTGCTCTTCCAGGCAGGACAACAGCCTGAGTTTTGGCTAAAGCCCCAAAGTGTTCACTCTACTCTTCCCTCCCCTTCCTCACAGCTCTCTTTTTCAAAACTCTCACTTCCTATACAAAATTTTCCATCAGAGGCAAGAATGAGGCTGTTGGGAGAAGCTGTGAAGGCCCTGCTCCAGCCTGAGCTCAGCTTCCTGTGCTCACTGGCCAGCAGTACCTCCCACCGGGCACAGTTGTACAGAACTGCGGGCCCTACCGCCAGTGACTGGCCTCATTTCACTATTGGCAGTGCCCCCCTCCCCCTGGTTCCCCACCCTTGTTGTAATAGAAATGTCTGATTTTGAAGCTGGGAGAATGTTCCAATGTTCCAATTCATCTTTTTAAATTTGATCCCAATTCCCAGCCTCCAGGATTGTCCTATTAAAGCAAATAACGGATGTCTTCATTTTGGCCATGGTCACACTCTAACAGTCCCCTTGGAGTTCAGTGGATTACATTTCAGTCAACTATCCAAGGAGACTTCTCTAGCTCTCCTATAAAGAATTCATCTTGAGGCCCTTTTGTACTCACTTGAAAATGTCTAATTATTCCATAGTTGCACCAGAATGCACATCTTGAGCCTTGATGTCCTCTAGCCAGGCTCATAAAGAAACAGGTTCCCCACTAAATGAGCTAAAAGCCACTGGCCTGGTCAAAACAGGACTAACTGATCTGATTGTGAGTCATGAAAACAAAAGGAAAGAAAATAAATGTCATTTATTCACTACCTCCCTAATTCTTTGCATGTTAATGTTTCATCTTTCAGATCAAAGATATGTCAGCTTTCATTCGAGTTCCAGAGGACTGGATTCACACACCAGCCATGTATGACGAAAAGCAAATGCTTATTCATTTATAGGGAAGGGTCTTCTGAACAGTCCAGAAGGAGGAGAAAGGTTTTGTTTTGCCCACAAGGCTGCCTGAGAATGAAAGGGTTGAGAGGAACTGAAGGCTATCCTCAGGAGAACTGCTCAGATCTTATCAACTGGTTGAAACTGTCTCCTTCTGGGAGGATGGCCAACGTGGTTAACTCATTTGGGTGGGAGGCATTTCTCTAGGCATCATGAGTAGACAAGATTGGAGTTCATGTCCCAATTTCATTGTGTATAGAGTACTCTTAGTACTTGCCCTGAGTGAGTGCTTAACCTCTTAACTCCACAGGAGAACTAGAACTAGGAAAGACCATGGCAGGAGTCCTTCTCCAAAGCACACATACATACTGTCCTCACAAGGTTGTCATTTTTTCCCCTGGTCCATAAAGAAAAAAAAAATTTCATTAACTATAAAGTCACTTATTTCACATTAATGTATCTGTCACTGAAATGAACTCATTGCATTTCAAGATTTTCAAATGCAGAATAATAACTGAGATTAAATATTGGGATTTCTTCATCCCTTCTTCAAGCAGCCTGGTTTTCAGATTCGCATGTTGCTGAAGCTAAACCTCTCCCCAAAGCTTTACCTCACGCCTAAGATTGAAGCTTGGCACAGAAGAGCCAGCAGTTGCTATTGGTCACCTCCTTGAAATATCTCTGTGTTCACACCTCCCACTTCCTTCAAGAGTCTTCTTCATAGACCTCTCAACTTTCCCCTCTCAGGAAAGGAAAGACGTATGGCTCCCTTCCATAAAGGTTCCCCACAGCCCCTCGGATTCTTGAGTACATCCTCACTCCTCTCTTTCAAATTATAGCCAACTCACACTTAATTCTGTATTTTTTAGCAAATGAGTATGATTTCTACAAAATCGCAAGATTTTATAAATGTTTACAAATCTTATGGGGATCTACTAAAAAGTAGACCAACTTTCACATACTTGAGGGTAACTTGGAGAATTTTTCTCAAGGTCTTATCTTCACATTGTATTTTTTTCCCTTTTCACGGTGAAATTAAATTTTAATGTATTTGTAGGTCACTTAAATGAATGCAAATTCCTTTAAGCAGGATTAAATGTTGATGGTCCTGAAAGAACTGATCCTCATGGAATTGCTTGTAGGTGATAGAGGCTTTAGGCAAAGAGGCTGTTTCTATGATCTCTTGGTTTGAGAGCTTTGAAGCAGGGCTGGGTCAAAACAGGGCTTTGCCACTTTATAATTTCAAAAGTCACCTTCTTTCACATGGAAAAAGCCACAGCAAGAAAATAGGGCGGTGGAAGGAGTTTTTACCAATTCGCAGTGTGCCTCTCCTTCCCCTACCCCCAGGTTAAAGGTTAAAAATGCTCCTCAGTCTGTGCCATGTCTGTCCTGATTCATCTTGGAAAGTCTGAGTCTGCAGGGCCATGTTGGGCTAAAGGGTTATTTTGCAACATCTCTAATCAGAACCACTGCCAAGTTCAAAATGAACCCAGGTTTGTTAAGATATTTACTAATAGGAAGATTCCTGAAAGGATAGTGCAAAGCTCAAACAAAGAAAACAATACTGTGAACTGCAGCTTGAGAGAGGCCAGCTGACCCATCTCAGAATTTCCATTCTCTCTTTCTTTCTCATATACTTTTCTGATTGCCAGTGGCACACCGCCTGTCACTAAGCCTGGTATACAAAATCATAATGCAAATTAAAAAATGCATATATATATATATATATGTGTGTGTGTGTGTGTGTGTGTGTGTGTGTGTGTGTTATATTTCTACCTGGATATAACGATTTAAAACTGAGCTATGTTATTTGGGCTCATAAACCTGATTGAAGTTATTTCAATTTTATTGAAATTAAGTGATGACATTAAGATAAAACATAGGGTCCTGGATAATTCTCTGCCCAGAGTTTTTCTCCCAATATGTAGTTTAAAACCAAGTATGTATTACTCTACATTAAAACAAACACACTGACAAACAGAATCAGAACAAAACATCGGTATAGCTATAATGTCCAGGTTCTGTATTTGAACTGTGCACCAGTGACAATCACAACTTATTTCATATCTCATAGAGGTTCAAAACAAGTTGCCATCCTGCCCCAGATATTCTATTGCAAATGAAAATTTTCATTGGTGAGGAGGTATCTCCATTTTCCATTGGAGGCTAGTTGCTGAAGGGACCCTGGGTCAAAGAAGTTCACCTATGGAGAAGCCTAAGGGAGGATTAGCTACCTGTGAAAGCCATTCCCAGGTGTCCATCTCAACAAATAGCCACAGTCTGATGGGCAGTCTTCGATCTTATGGCTGAGAAATTGACATTTCCCCTCCTAGGTCTTCAAATGTTTGCTGTATACCTACTATAACTAGTGCAATTTTTCTAGTATTTTCTGGATAAAACTAGAAGGCAATTAGATAGGGTTTGAGGGGTCTGCTTAATTCTTTTATGGAGAACCAAGCAGGGAATAAAAACCCTGGGTAGAGAAGCATCACTTTTTCTCTTTTTAAATTTCATTCCTCATTTATCTAACTAAATAAACTTTAAGTAATTTTAAGAGATGGTATAAAACAAAGAAAAAGCATTATGGCTTAATCAGTAGTAATATTGAATTTTCATAAGGTATGTGCTCAGTAGAACATACAAGTATTATCTTATTTACATTTTTATCTGGTGTGTTTTAGGACTTCCATTTTATACGCTAGGAAACTGTAGCTCCAGGAGATCTAAAAAACTTGTTCAAGGTCTTAAACTCACATTAGTTTGACTTCAAAGCCGTTGATTTTACTCGCTCTGCCATCCAAAGAGAACTCTGAGATTAGAGCCAGAATCAGAGCTAATTCACAAGCTGACCTGACAGGGACCCAGTTTCTGCTCCACCATTACTGAGTAGGGAAAAGGATCTGAAGCAGGTGCTGCCACATTTAGAAACATGCTCTATCTGCCCCTCTCCTCTCCACCTCCCACTTTCCTCTCTCAGGAAACATTACTTTGTGATCACCATAAATCCTGCTGGGCTTGAGATCTGGTAATGTAAAAGGAACAGATTTTCAGCTAGAAATGTCAATAGGCAAAGGGGAAATTCCTTCTCTTCAGTCATTCATAACTTGACCAATATTTTCCTCTTTCTTATAGTGCTGATCATTTTTTGTGTTTTCCTTTCTGTCTTCTTTCTTATCTACTTACATTATGGCTCCCAAAGAAAGATAAAAGTAGATGTATATGCAAAGGTTCTGATAAAAAGCAAATGTAGCATTTACTCAACTAGAGAGAGGAATGTTGAAGGCAGGAATGGCAGCTATATATTTAACTGCACACCTAAATTGCATTCATAGTTTCAGAATGAAATGTAGATAAAAAAATCTTAAATAAGTAATTTCACATTTTAAAGTGCTGAATTTGTTTATAGGTAAAACATCTAGGAAATAGAGACTCCTATGTTCCTGACCTATAACAAAAAACTCAGATTGTGCTCAGGAAAGTGAGACCACCATAAAGACAATGTGAACATGTTCACACTGTCTTCTGACTGATAGCTTCTAACAGGACTCAGGGATGAGAGCAGTTGAAGTATTCAAGGGCTAATTCATAATAAACTCTGCTTTGGGATACTTTCAAATATTTTATAAGTCAAACTAATAGAGATTCACACATCTAAACAGCAGTGAGAGAATCTGTTTATTTTTGTCACTATTTGATGATCAATATTTTAGATATTTCATGACCATGTGAAAAAGAATTGATGTGACTTGATGTGACTATAAACTTGGTCTATGAAAGACAGAGGCAGCATCTTATTTGGTCAGATAAGATAGCAAAATGACTAGAGATGAGTTGTGGACACCAATATAATGTTTATGACCCTTAGAAATTTCAGTATTCTCAAGTAGATTCTTCACAAGAGAAACAGAAATTACAACACTTACATATAGATACTAGGAAAAGAATGAATGAAATTCTCACTTCTAATACTATGTAAAACAAACTCAAGTTTAAAAAAAATCTAATAGTTCACAGAGAGGGATATTTACTTCTCACAGGAAGATAGCAGTTTTACAAATCAGTAATATTTGCAAAGAGGTTTAAAAAGTGGAAAAGCATACTATGAAAATAGAAAACAAATAAATTATAGTTTAAATTTTCTTTTAACACACCAGGATCAAATGGTTTAAGACTATCCAACAGGAATATTTGCACTAAGCAAATATTTGTACATATAAACCCTCTCGTTTTAGTTTTGATCTTACTCTTAAACATCATGAATTTTACAGCTTGGCAAAGTGTTGTGTTTGCCATCCAAAACACAAACTACTAATGGTAGACTAAAAGTGTAAACTTCTAGGTTAGTCGTATTGAAAAGGAATCGATGCATTTCAGCTCTGGCTTGTCTTAAGACTGAATAAATTGTTATAATGCTATCATTTTATTGCTTATGCTTTCGTTTAATTTTTTTAAAAAATAATGAATGACATAAGAATGTTGAAATTGGGGTGAGTTCAGGTCAAGAGTAAAATTATTTCTATACCCGTTGAGTAGTCACTGAAGGAAACCTCTCCAGCCCCGTGGGTACATTTTTATACTACCCTCACCAGGTAAAACATTCTTCATGCTTCATGATTATATCATGCTCTCTAATTTTATGATTAAAAAATATTCAGGAGAGATTTCTAACAGAAATGTTTGTTACCAAGTATCAAAACTCTAGAATAAGAATAGTGTATTTTACAAGAATATTGAAAATCCACTGCAAACACACCCGAGGGTCCTTCTTTTTTCAGGTTGATGCTGTAATTTTCCTAGGCACAGAGAGAAAATTGTGGCTTGTAGCAGGACTAGCTTTTCAAGGCAGAAATGTGGTAGGATAATTGAGAGTTTGGGTAAAAGGTGTATAACTACATGGGAAACGTCACAGATTTCCTGACAATACTGAAGTAATAAGTTTAAGACTTTTGTATTCCTGAAGATGAAACTTTTCTCCTTATTCAAAAATCTTAAGAGACAGAAACTAGTCTTAAGAAACATGCTATAGGAGAAAAAGAAGCTTTCTTTCGAAACAGCACTCTGCAAAAGAGCTATATATGTTTACATAATGCATACAAACCCCCAAATCTTGCATACTCATTAATAATGGATATAAACATCCACAAAAGGGAATTTCATGGTTTTGAGAGCAAACATGTATTTATATTATAAAGCGGAATAGATCATCAGGAAAAGCTCACTGGAAAAACAAAAGAACTTTTGATCTGATTACCCTCATTAAGTTCTAGAGGCCTCTAATCTATCGTAATTGCCACTTAAAATTTTTTTTTTGACAATCTATATGGTCTCTGGGTAAAATTCATGAAGGTATGAAACAAAACCCACATTTAAGTTGAACATTTATATAAATAAGGCCCTCCGGGACTCTGTATTTATGCTAATTAATGATCAGAGTCAAGAATCTCTACATGGAATTTTTATATCTCTCAGTTCTAAAGCAAAATGAAAAACTAGAGATGTGTAAGGAAAAAGGTGAGTATGTAGTTTTAATTTATTTATTTTTATAACTCTCTTGATTTTATAAATAAGGAAATCAAAATTATTTAAAAGTAAATAAATTAAAAATAATGAAATATATTTTCTCCCAGTTTCATATTGCCACAGATCATCCAAGTCTCAAAAAAAAAAAAAAAATGGTTAAGAGGTCATTTTTGAACAGATAACTATTTTGCTGGAGAAATGAAAACTCTACTTAAATTTACGAAGATTTTGTTTTATTTTGTCTTAATTAGGAAGGGGGTTTAAGACATAGAAGGATCTCAGTTCTGGGGGCATAGTGATATGGAAATACAAGGAATACAAATGATATGGGAATACAAACAAGCACAAAAAATATCAATGAAATCACATCACAAGATCACTTGCTTTAAGATCAAGAACATTTTCTGTGTTTGGGCAAAACAGTGTCATTTAATGCTATATGTACAATTTCAAGTCCTTGTTAAGTCACAATAAAAACAAATAAAAATATTTTATAAATGCTTATCAGAACACTCAAATCACCAAGTAGAATGTATTGCAAATTTGGTATGTTAACATACATCTGAAGAAATGTGAACGTATAACTCTGAATCACATACAGTGCCTTAAAACAACATTACCTCAATAAAAAATATTATTATTCAAAGCAAATAAAGTTAAAAATAATCTACTCTGTATAAACTTAAAATTTTGAGCACATTATTTCCACATTTAGAGCTGTGAAATTCTTTTCACATAAAATTTGGTTTTATAAAAATTATTTTTACCTTAATTTACCTTACACTGAAATGTAAACCATTTAAGTTAATTAACCCAGATGAACAATCAAAAGAATATTTACACCAAATGTGATAGCCAGGTTTCAAAAACAAATTAATGTAAGTTATACACCATGGCTATTGGTACTGTATGGACATCAGAGAAAGGCAGAAAGCTTTAATTTAAATGACTAGGCCTCTCCACTACAAAGTTTATTCCTCCAGAAACTGGATAATCAAGCCAGTTTTACCTCAGCCAGTTAGGTATAATTGTTCAAGATGTTTCACATTATCTTTATGATGAAAACTGATTTCTAAAAACCATTCTTCTTGCAAAGACAAAAAGGGTCACACTAGTTTGAAAATTTTTTTTAAAATATATTTAAGGACTCATTGAAAACATCTCAAATTTTGGCATATATAATTGGCTTATTTTGTTGAACGATTAATTTTACTCTATACATAAACATTTCCATAAAAAGAAAAGATAAATAGACACACAGACACATACTTGTGTTAGACACCTCACAAGTTAAAAGCAGCTACCTCTAGGAAAAAAATTGAACTGTCTCCCAGTCATGCAAAATGTTAGTTCTCCAGATGAAAAAGCCCCTATCCTATTTGCATTTGTGATATTGGTACAGTGCCATGAGAGAGAACTCTTCAATTAAGACTTGAGTTTAAATTTAATTAAATAAATGACCTGTGTGGAGATTTATACTCTGTCCAAGCTCACCAGCTAAAGAGGGACTCACTCAGGGAGCAAATGTTCTTCCAGGCACTTCTGAGGAATGGAGATATGTCTGTTGTTTGAGCAGAGACCCATGAATTTCAGAACAAAAGAGACCTTAAAAAGCTTATCTGACACTTGCAATTTTGTAGGTGAGGAAACCTTAAGTTCAGAGTAGTTAATAACTTGCCCTAAAGGGCTCACAATGGTTACAAGTACATGTGGAAACAGCTTTTTGATCTCTCTCAAGCTCCCTGCTGCTTAAGCAACACATTTCACCCTTAAGTGGAAAAAAAAAATATATATATATAAACACATATACATATATATTTATATATATATATATAGGTATATATTTCCACCTAGTCTTTCTCCTCTACTTGAGATCATCAGTCAGATGTTGATTTATCCAGACTTTGTGGACAGTATTACAATCTCTTTGCCGTGGCGTTCTAGCCCTGTTAGACTTACACTGTTCTGTATAATGTTCCCCGCCTGATGATTTTCACTTTAGCTTAGTGTGTGGGAAGCAAGAGGAAGAGGATGTGGGCATCCAGTCTTCTTGTGAGGCGAGGACCCTATATGTGCTAATCTCAACACAGGAAGAATATATATTCCTGTCACTTATTAATAATATAGAAGATTAATTAGCCAGCAAATGTAAAATGCTTTGATAATAAAAAGTGCTATTACACCTAATTAAATTTCTCATATATTCAGCAACAATTCCATTTGTATTTATTTCTGTGCCAAGAAAATGGCTGCATAGATTCATAAGACATTAATATGAAAATCATGCATAGAGTTTGCTTCTTTCTCCCCCTCCCACTTTTTAAATATTTTATTACTTGTCTTAAAACACAGATCTGCCTTGAATGGACACATGTTCATAAGTCAATGCTATATTTTAGAGGAACTGCTTTTTAATAAATAGTTTCGTTATGCATGACAAAACAGTCTACCGAAAGGTAAATGCTGATTCATAAAGAGACAGCCACAAATGATAATATATGCCCCACATGAGTCGTGGCAAGACCGCCCATCAGATGAACACAAACATGCAGAGGCAGCATTGGCTGAAGCAAAAGCTTCGGCGGTCTGAATCATCCCCTCGGATCTTCGAGGTGGTATCATCAGCAGCACCTTGTAAACATCTTTCCCCACTGGTTGAGCTGCTGTCTTAACCTGTCGTGATGCATCAGAAGTGCAGAATAATTTGGTTGGTCTGGTTTTGCTGCCACATGTAGATACCCAATGGAGTCTCCAGGGAGAGGAGAAAGAGGTGTGTGTGTGGAAACCCAATCTTATTTAGAAATCAACTCTCCTGTAGGTAATGTTGTGTTCTAATAAAGACCTGGAAACACAGACTCAGGGTGTAATTAACAGAGTTGGGAAATCAACAAGCCAGAAAACTGTTGAGAGAGAAGTATTTCTATTGTTCAAAACCTGTTTTGTGCATTAGGAAAACAAAGCCAAATTCCTTTCTCTTGGCATCTACCTTTAAAAGCACATCAGCTAATGAAGGGGGCATCAGGTTGACATCATGGCATAACCAACAGCCTGAGACCTATTTGTATGTGGTTAGGAGCTAAATTTTCGTTTACTGCTGATGTCATTAGTCAGACTCGCATTAGTGATGTGGATTGGCAAGTTTCCATACTTCCACATAATAAACAACCATGGCCTATACCACAGACAGACACCCACCTGCACATCACCCATTCTGAAAAGTTGGGTGATCTGTACATTCTGAGACTCCAGAGCAGAGGCAGGCTGGAGGAAAGGCGCACAGCTCTCCTGCTTAGCATTCTCTATACAAAGGCAAGTGACCCTCCATCCTGGCCTGAGCACAGATGAATGGAAGTGGTTTTGCAGCAAACTTACTTAGTTAGAAATGCTGGCAGCCAAGGCCCCACTTGGTAAACTCAGCAGGAAATAAAGAAAACTAAGCCCTCATTTAAGGAACACGGTTTCATCTGCATGAATGTGTACATTGTAAAAATCTAATTGTGCCGTTATAATTTCTGGTAGAGTGCACATATCTACTGTAAAAACCACAAAAGTACACTACACATCTGCTCTGGCTATTGATATTCTGAGACAGCATTCTTCAAATACATTATTCTAAGAAATCCCATGTAAGTATAAATAATCAAAGTCAGACTTCACATATCTGGCAAAAGTAAATGTCAAAATTGAGTAAATTTATATTTCATTGCTCCTTCTCTTTATTTTGGAACTATTTCCTTTCTACTTGGCAAGATATACGGTACCTTTGCCCAAACTTTGTTGTGTTTCCAACATAGTCTCTGTGGCATATATGTTACCAGAAGAAGTGCACTGGGTAGGTATTGCAGAAGCTCAGTTAATCTTTATTTACTTGTTTTGCTTAAGGGGAAAAAAAAAACAACATGCGTCTGCTTGCATATGACTGTCTGTACGTGTAACATGCTAACGCACCTATCCATGCCTGAACAATTTCCAAGGTTTCTGCCGAAATGTTTTCTAACCAGGAAAAGAACTGATTTAATCACCCCCTGTATAAATTAGGGTGCTCAGGACCCAGCCGTTTGCTCTTCCACGGGACTCCGGACAGTGTGTGCTTTTCATTAATGCCATTCCCTTGGCGAAATTACTGACGTTTCACTTTAAATACACTTTTCTGTAAGTCAACTAACAAAACTAATTAGGAACTGTGAAAGGCTATATTGATCGAGCAAAAATATATAAAATAGCTCTGACAATTCTCCTGGAGGACTCTATACATCATGGGACTTTGTGCTCGACTTAAGGTTCTTTCTGGCTAGAATATAAATAAACTAAAGTAAAATCTCGGGTTTTAAAGTGACTTGAAAGAACCACACATTTCCTGAAAGAACCATTTTCAAATTACATATAAACATGTTTAGTCAGTCTTTACTGCTCTAAGTGGCGGGGCATTTACAGGGGCCTGACTCAGTGACCTGCAGACGGCTGGCCAGACCCCAGCACGTCTGCAGGAGGCTCTAGCTTGTCTGTCTCACTGGACTGACAACTGGCTGACTGGTTTTTCCCAAAGGACCCCTATCTGTTCACATGCCAGTACTCACACTTCCCAGCAATGTCCTACAAACTGCTAGCCTGGACAGGACAGAGATGCGGTCAAGGACAATAACCACACAAAACTGTCCACACTCCACATGGTTCAGGTGGCTTCACCAAACCATGGCTGCACTAGAACTAGCACTCACGCATGTGAGCAGCAATTTCTGTAAGCTACAGGCTGTCCTTATTCTGTGCTCATCCTGAGAGATTACGAAAGTCTAGACATATACCATCACATTTCCTATCTTGCCACTGTTCTTACCAGACACTCAGCCTTTGAAACATCAACAGCTTCATGAGCTTTCGTGAATGAGAAAGACAAAGAACAGGATGACAGAGACAATGGCAGCTGCACAATCAAGCCACTTCTTTTGCTCCAAGCTACCCACACACCACTACCACTGCCATCCCAACTATCACTGTTGCTCCACCAGTGCGGTTAGGCCATCTGCTACAATAACACCACCACCACTGCAACTACTGCTGCTGCAACTCTAAGACTATGACTGCAATAGCATGTTACCGCATTGTGGTATACTACTCCAATGCTCCCAACGCTCTCACTGTTGCGCTACCACTGCCACCACTGCTATGAAGCAGCTGCAGGGATGTTGGGACTACAATGCTTCTGTTAGTGCTTCACTACGGCTATGAGTACTGCCTCTACTCACTCCCACTACTAGGACCATGAGCATACATCCCTTTCCTCACTTTGCTGTCTATTGTTATGGGGATGCAGGAGCAAAAGACAGGAACTCTAAGAATGAAACTCCTGGGTCTGGATGTTAGCTCTGCTACTTACTAGCAGCATGGCTATGAGGAAGCCATCCAACATTTCTGTGCCTTGTTTACTTTTCTCTAAGATAAGGATGGTGTTAGTTTATTTCTAGGATTGCTAGAAGGATTCAGTGTGATAATATTTATAGAACATTTAGAACAGTGCTGGTTTAGGGAATGCATACTGTATAACAGTATGCTAAAAAAAAAAATAGCATGGGTAATTGATAAATGGCCATAATGCAACATGATGGGCATTAACTGTTTAGCTTGGTAGCTATAAACAACATGTTACAGATTGTCAAAATTCATTTATTAATGGTTGATTATACACTCTTAGAAAGGTGAGTGCCTGAACCAATTACCCATGAAACTATTGAATCATTGTAACCAGTAATTTAAACACGATGCAAGGATAACAGATTGACCTTTCTCTCTCTCTCTTTCTGGAAACTGCCATTAATTCCCAACAAGTTGTTTCTGAACATTAGCTATGCACTTAGAAGTATGTGATCTGTGGCTGATACTAATACCCAGAGCAGAACTGAGGAGGGCCACTTTGGAGAACACCAATGGTGGTGGTTGTGTTGGTCAGGGACATATTAAGACCTTAATTAAAATTTCTGGGATAGATCCCTTTCCAAATGCAAAAAAAAAATAAAATAAAATAAAAAGCAGGTCTCCATTCTACTGAAATGCAATGGCTACACAGCTTAATTTTCATGAGTGAGAAAGGGACCTAGTAGGCCACTCCATGCAGGGTCATGGAGTGTGATCCTCAACAAGTTCAGCAAATGCTGACTAACAGGTACTCAAATACTGCAAGGTAGGAGGGATAGCAAAGGGATATACTATAAATTCTGTGCTGTGTTTCCTTACTTTTCTGTTCTGCAAAAAAAAAAATTAAATTAAAACAATCACATGTAATTTGTTTGAAAAAACATATTGGATTTTATTGGCTACTCTCAAGGTCCATCATAGGGTCGAGAACATAGTAGGGTTCCATAAGTGTTTGCTAGATAAATGGATTGGATGAGTGGACTTGAGGATCTCTGAAATATCTCAGAAAAGCTTTAGCCTCTGAGACATGTAGATTTGAGAGACAACCTGAGTCACTGTTAGGTCTTGCATGGCAACCTTCATTTCATGCTTTCTTAGTGAGCAGCCATCAGGACCAAATTTCTGTAACCATCAGCAGAAATGAACAGAGTATGTCATTTAATCACCGTTCAACACTGATTATTCCTAACAGTGATTTTTTTCTTATTATTAACCAATACTTGCTTCTTGCACAGCATAGCCAGATACATCTCCCAGAAAAATTGATTTCGTTGTGTCCCTCCCTGCTTATAATCCTCAGTGACTCACTATTGCCCAAAAGATAATGACCATTTTCTTGGAGTGGCATTCCAGAGCTTCCATGGTCTGGCGAGAGCCCAGTGTGCCTCGCCAGCTGGTCCTCCTGTCTCCTTCACGCCATCCGTCTCTCAACTCATCACACCCATTGCCAATCCCTAACCCCAGATTGGTCATCTGGTCAGTTGATTCATCTTTTCAAGAGTTTGTTTCTTGAGAAACTGTCATAAATAAGGCATCACCACCTCTCTCCATGTGCTGTTTTCCTCAATTGGAGAAGCCAAAGCCTGTTCCTCTTCCAGTAACTTACACCTTTCCTGCTTCTTTTACCTGGTCTTCTCTCTACGTCCATCCATTCCAGAAGCACATTTTCCTTCTCTAAATTTCCATAGCATTTCCTCTTTAGTATGCATGTGGCACAATTCTCATAAGCTACCTCACATTCATTGACTTTCTAATCTCCCACTTCATGGCCCTAGAATCTTCTCAAATGCATGGATCAGTCCATCACACAATCCCCAGAATACCAAACCTAACCAACCTTTAGCTTGCATTTATACCCAGCATTTATTCCTGAAATACACTCTACAAGACATGGTCATTTTAAAGAGCCAAACTTATCCATGACAGTTCAGGGGGGGCTGCCTTCTTATGACATGGGGTTTCAAATAAACTCAGACCTCAGTTGAGACAGTCTGTCTGGAGCTCTTTTGAAAAGGGGCTGTTATTCAGGGTACTAAGGCACCTATGGAGGCAAATATGAGCAAGGACTTGGTATCTATATCTTTAAAAGGACTTATTATTTAAATTGGATGCTGCTTGATACTGGAGAATAAAGTCTCCCTCTCCATGGTAAAATCTTGGAGAGCTTGTTGGGGGGGAAAAAGGAGTGGTTTTTCACGTTCTCACAGCTCTAATAAAGACGTGTTGGCCAGGGGCTGCTCGCCAGCATGCTCTTGGCAAATGGCTTAATCCTCTAAGTTAGAAGGAACTGTTGGTAAAATATGAGTTGATGTGAATCTTTAACCAATCTCCTGGTGACTGTATAGGAGGTGGACACAGCACAATGGGAACACAACACAACGCAGATTCCTGTGACTGAACGGAGAGCATGGAGAAGTCATTCCTCCTTTGAGAGCAGGTGCCAAAGTGCATATTCAGAGGAGCAAAAACTACACTAATGCCTAGTTCTCTGCAGCCCTGGCTCTCTCAGAACAGCTGAATTATTCACAACACACAGGGCAGCACCACACACAGGCCAGCAGAGTTGCAACCAGGCACAAACAAATGTAGACCCTTCGGTGTGAGAATGGCAGCTCTGTGGCTTTAAGAACAAGCTGGTGCACTTTGCAGCAGAAAAGCTGTAGACTCAGCTGTGTTCTTACCTCACTTTCCCTTCTGCAGTGACCTCACCCTGTCACAATGCTACTATTCATGCAGATGGAGTGGGACACCGTATACAAAAGTTTCATTTAGTCACATAAACATGAATATTTAGCCTATTTGATTAAAAATGAAAGCTAGATATTTGATTTTCTGCAATTTGATGGGATTGAAGGTTTCTTTTAAAAATCAGTTTAATTTTAAAGACTAACCTTAAAAAATTATAGAACAAAAATCTTCCTTTGTTTTCCTAAAAAATTGTATTTCCTGGTAAGGTTACCCTTCTCTCATCCTTCCTAGTAGTATCATAATTCTTAGAGCTCATAGATTTTCTTTTTATTAATGGAAAACCTAGAAAGTGGATCTTTTTCTCAAAAAAAATTAACTTTTTAAAGTTGTATGCAGTTTATTTAACCAAGCAACTCATTATGATCTCTGAACGTGTGTATATGTATACATAAATATTTAGAATAAACTCAGAATATAGCATGCTATTTGTTTCAAAAGACACAATTCATTCACATAAGGTTGAAAAAAGAGTTGGAAAGACGTTTCAGAGTTCATTTCTCCAAAGGGCACTTATAGAATCATTGATTTTAATTTTCACAAAATACCTTTTTTGTTAATAAAAGAAACCTAAAGTTGAAAAGCAAAAATGTACAAAAAATAAAATAAACATCATTCATAAATCTAATGTTATTATATATATAACTTTATTGGGTATCCTTACAAATTGTGTGTGTGAGAGAGATAGAGAGAGACAGAGAGAACATACTGTATAGATAATATAATTATATTCTTTTTGCATAGTATCATTGTCATTACCTGAACATTTTTTCACATTGTTTCTTGAAAACTTGACTTTCATCCTTCTGCGTCATTCCACTATTTCCTTATTATTGAGCATTTACATTATTTCCAATTTCTCAAATTACTTCCTTAATGCTTTATAGTAATACTGTAAAAAATATTCTTGAGCATAAATCTGTGCCTAGGTCTGCAATTATTTTTTCAGGACTGATTCTTTTAGGTGAACTGGCAGATACAGATATCCTCAAGACTAACACTCTCAAAGGACCTACTATATCTTGCCAAATTATTTTTCAGAAAGAGGGATGATACAACATATGTAATTAATATCCTCTTATCCTATCAACTTTGGTATGGAGTATGTTACAGAACAGGATTTTTAAAAATATTTTCCACTTCATATGTACATTTTTCCTTAACTTCCTATTTCAATAAAATGTAAAGTTTCCTTTCACATAAAGAAAGATATAGTATCTTATTTCATTAACCTGCCAGGGAAATTGTACTTGTTTTTCTAAATATATCGAGGATGAATACATAGATACACTATTTGAAGACATATGTTATCCTAAGATATTGTAGTAGACATTGTGTCGGTATTTATTAGACAAATTATATTTTAAATGTACTAGAACTGAGACTGATATTTAAAATGAACTCCTGAAATGAATTCCTTGAAAGCATTCCTTGGTCACTGGAGGAAACTACATTGGCATTTTTTCATATATTCAAATTTATTTTCTTTAATGGGGTATATCTTAGACTCAAATAATCTCCTGAGTATCTTAGACTCAAATATTCTCCTATTTTTGAATTAGTAAGAGAAAGACAATAGCTTCACAACAGGGAAACCTGACAGACATTATCTTTTAACTGAGTGATCAAAGTTAATATCACCAGAAGAAAGATTTATCATTATCAAGTACTCTTGACAAGATACACCAAAAAGGCTATACTCTTCTAAAACATGCACAGCCCCAATAATCAGGGGAAAAAAGGCAGAAAAACACACGTTGGGGAACATTATACAAAAATAACATTATACAAAAATAAGATCATAAAAGAGAAAGACCAAGACACAGACACAAATTTGAGAAGATCAAGGAGCTATGACAAATGAAGGCAGCATGAGATTCTGAGTTGAATGAGGGAAATTTGAATCAGTGTAGTTTACCCAATGCCAATTTCCTAGCTTTGATAGTAATACATCTCATATAACTGTTATGTTATCAGTGGTGGTTATGGTTATCAGTGGTCAACAGTAATGAAAGTTTGGTGAAGAATGATAGAACTTTCCGCACTGCTTTTATAACTTTTCTGTAAATCTAAAGTTATTTCAAAATAAAAAAAATCACAATTTTAATAACTATGTGAAAAGCACAAGATATGCCTATAAGATACAGACAAGCCACATAAGGAAGCAAGTTCTATCTAGAAGGTGCGGGATCTGTCAAGATATTTGCAAACCACAAGTAATTCCATGACCATGTAGAAAACTGCTGTTAGTTCAGAAACGACTAATTTATCCTGTCTTTACTGAAACTGGAGGACATGTTATAGATAAAATGCAATGTATTTTACATGGCAAACAGGTAAATTCCATCTATGTCAGCTTCTCTTTTCTAACAAAATGATAAGCATAGCCATCTCCAAGTAGGGTAAGGGTTGTCTATGCTGAGAATAACATCTTAGTCAATAAATATACGTAAAGAAGGGGGATTCTCCTCCCCACCCATACCCACTCATCAGTTCACGCTCAGTCTGCTTCCTTAGCAGACATCTTCCAGACTTGTGGACAACAAAATTGCTTCCTCTGTTGACTAATGAAGACGGGAAAAATCATTTTGCAATAGCAAGAAACTTAGAGAATCTAAATCAAAACCTTTTAGTCAGGGATATGTCATTTAATTCTTGATGAGAAATCAAATATTCCATTTCTTCCTTTAAAAGTTTTCAGACTCTGTATGCAACCAGATGGATAATTAAAAGATTCCACAGGGATAATTAGACCTATGTTTAGCACAGCCCTGAAAGCTGACGGAAACCTGAAATTTCATTACCTGATAAATTCTTTCCATAAAAATTAGGTTTCAACTCACGACACTTCAATTACATATTTAAAATGAGCATTTAATTTGATAATTATTACAGGCTAATTAGGTGTAAATGTATCATGGAAAATGTATCTTCTCTGGGTTTAATTACCACATTGCAGAAACATCAAAATAAGACCTAATTCGTATGTATTAATCATCTTTTACTAATTAAGATATAACATGGAAACTGTAAGCACCTCTAACTTTAATAAGGAAGAATTAACATATCTGACATTAAAGTTCAAAATGAATTTCACATGTCTCTTGTGTATCAGATACCTGTGGCGCAGGTTAAAAATGACTAACATACTACCAAGCTCTTCTGTATAATGTAATGCATGCATTTTCTTGTCAGAAATTTGGGTATAAAATGTTGGGTATAAAACCAAATCTAGGCAATTTCATACAAAATGACATTTCACATAAAGCTTAGAAATAAGCAACATTAAATAGGATGTTGTTACACTCATATATGCATGATAAAACTATTTGCCAAAGAATAATGAGCATAAACTTCAGAAGAGTAGTAACTTGTAGGGTGAGTAGGATGAAATGCTGAAGGCTCACAGGTAGGGAGAAATGGTGACCTACTATTGCTGTTGGGTGGTGGGTTCACAGATATGTGTCACAACATGCATTCTAATTTTTAAAGTATCAAAAGAAGAAAAACGTGCATCTGTATTTGAAATGCTATAGTGCTATGACTGGCAATTAGGAAATAACACTTGGTCACTTACATATATAGATTTACTATTAAAAGTTATATTTTGGAACTAAAATGATATCGAGAAAAGATATAGTGTACTTTTTATATTGTGTACATTAGAAAATATTAGTTGCTATGAATGATGTCAAAGTTCAGCTCTTGGCCAACTGGATTCTACTTCTAAGACATGAAAAACTATTTATCTTGCACAAAAATCTGGCAACTGCATTAAACACTTCTATTCATACTGATGTATTAGGTACCCCTAGCAACCTAATAAACACAAAATAACCTTCAAGATTGCCCCCCAAAACCAGCTGATTTTATCACTATGGACATTGTTATGAGACTTATAAAATGCAGATGACATTTGATAGAATGCAAAAGAACAAGTCAAAATCTGATTTATACAGCATCTATGGAACTTTCCTCTAACAGGGGCAACATACAATGTGCATAAGGGAATGGATCAGATTTGGCCAAAGTACTAACTGCCTCACAATTTGCAGCATCCAGTGATTTCTTGTTGGAGAAGAATTTCCACCACATTAGTTGTGTTTAACCCACTTCTTGTAACTATGCTTTTAAGCAGGTGGATCCTCCAACAACCAGGGGCTTCCCAAAGGGCTTGAAGCTGAGGAACAAGAGTGACTCAGAGGGGGGCCCTGTGAATCAGCTATACACAACGCTGACATCCATGGGGCAATGTGTCCTTTCTCCACTGCTGCCGTCATGAAGTCATGGCCTGCCAGGGGCTAACATATTATTAAAATAAATAACTGGCCTGCAGACTTGAGTTTAAGTGGCAATTAACTTATAAGTAAATGGGAAGAAGCTGACTTGTCTCATCCAGAATGTTGTTTAGAGAAGTTGCTGAAATCACCGCTGTACTACTGACTTCTATAGATGCCTAAATACTCAGAGAATAGAGACAGGAACATGCACCTCTAAGGCCAATCTCAGATTCTATTTATAAATCTACCCTCCATTTTTTTTCTTAAGGATGGTTATCACTGATGTGGTATCATTTATGCATCATTTTTGTAGATGTGGTCAACTTTCAGGAGCATTAAATCCTCACTGATTACTAAACCAAGCAATGAAATTGAAAGCCACAGTCTTCTTGCTCTTTGGTTTCTTTCTCAGTTCCTGAACAAAAGCAGTTGTGATATTGGAAGAAAAACTGAACCGAGACCTTCTTGCTCTCATTCAATTAGCTGCTTTTCAGGCAGAATATCACACAAACACACTGTCCGATGGGGCCAGATCTATAGACAAATGTAATATTCTAATCACATATTGGGGTTCATGAAGTTTTCGTTTCCTTACTGGCATATGACATTAAGTCAAATCAACTATGAGAACAGTTTTTCCAGCCCAGTAACATGCATCAATAACAAGTTCTAACTCAGGCGTTCCATGTATAAAGAAGTCTCAATTCTCAAGAAGTTCAGGCATTTCAAGTGTCTTTTTCAGAAGATGCTTCTTGTTTCACAACTTTGAACTCTAGAACGCATCCTCCTTGGCTGGAAACAGTCTCTCCAGTTTTAAGAGGCTCATGTTCAGAATGAAGGTTCAGGCTCCCAAGATCTCTGACTCTGGTTTTGAATAGAGATTTCCCCACCCACACATTATTTCTCACAATGACAGCTAGAGTTAGAATTTGAATTTCAAAAGAGTCCTACACATCTAATCACTAATCACTTGTCTCATTCATCAAAATTAAAGATGCCCACAGAAACAGGCATTTACCACTAAATTTGGTTTGTATGCTTTTGGACTTGCAGAGACTACCCTGAAGCAATCAGGAGTTGCCTGTAGTAAAACAACATTATACACTTGGACTCTTCAGTGTCCAGTTCCAAGTGACCTCCAGACAGATTTTTAAGCTCAGAGGTTATTAAGTTGTTACTTTTATCCTGCTTATCCAACACCATCAGGTAACAAACCTTAATCAGAAACCAATTAAAAGGCCACAGCACCAACAGAACTCACTTATGGACCTTGTCATGTTGTTCTGGCTTGTCTCCTACTGAAACAGATACCATGGTGAACAAAGTTTCTAGGGACCCTCCCCAGACACCTTTCAGGATCTGCTCCATCTCCAGAATCCAGCTGAGAAAGCTTGTTCCTTCAGGGGAGGGGCACTATTAACAAATTAAAGGGCAAAACTGGTAAACAAAGGCTGTTTTTCATCATTCATTACATGCTAGGGGCCTTTGATCTTTGTGCCATGCAAACTAGGGTCAGGCTATGCCTCTCCATCATGCACAAACTTCATGTCAGCCCAGTCAGCCCAGACCAGCATCTGAATTTTCATCAGCAGAAGAAACTGGGAGAAAATGAATCTGAATTGGCCCTTCTTTTTTGGGTGTCCTGTGTGAAGTTAGGGTCCAACATGGTGCGTGGGCGTGCACGTGTGTGTGTGTGTGTATGTGTGTGTGTGTGTGTTCTCTTTTGGGTCATGGAAGCAGAAAAGTGAATGTGTCATCATTATAGGTTCTAGACAGTTGCCAGAAAACCCATATGACACCGCTTTCTCCCTCACTTAAAGGGAATTGACTGCAGCACCCTTTGGACAGAATCTGCCACACTGCAGATAACTGTCTTGTTGCTCAGCCACTTTGCAGTTCTAAATGCTTCTTTCTCATTATGGGATTTGTTTTGACTTTAGCCTTAATGGGGAGTGATTGATGCATTCATTATCTATTATGAAAGTGATACTGCTGTGGATATTTAAAATACAGAAAAGGAAAAACCATCAAGTCACCTACCAGCTACAGTGTGTGTACACATTGTGTATATGTGTGTGTGCATGTGCATGCATATGTTTTCCTCCCTTATTCTCCTTTCCATCTGTCCCTCTTGTTCATAAAGATTATACACACTGGCAGTCTTCAGATCATGTGCTGACAGTAGCGGTAAGGAGTTCCAAAGCTGCTGCAGAAGAAGCAGTCTTATTTCTAATATGGAAACTGATTTAGAAAAACAGCTATTTTTAAAAAATCCTATTTGATTTTTTTTTTTTTGAGAAAATAAATTCAAACTCATTTTGAACTGAAACAGTTTTCTACACTGGAACCTACACCTTCCAGCTCCATCAACCTCTGTGCCCAGTATATCCTAAGAAATGTCTGAACCAATAATGTTTTCTCTGGGGATTTCATTACTGAAAGGGCTCATTAGGAAAGACATTAAAATACGAATTACCTCATAAACTATTTAGTTGTTTACCCGGTGGGAATGTGTACTTACTAGGGTCTGAGCTTTTCTCAAAAAAGAGCTAATCAATTAAGCTTCATTAGAAACTGAAGGGGGTCTTAAAAAAGATTGACTTAGTCAGGGGCCTACTACAGAAGGATTTGACAAAAAGAAACCATCTTTTGCCACACAAATGCTAAAGCTAATTAACAGTTTTCAGGTAGAGTGGGTAATTCCAATATTCCTGTTTGGGGCAGAACTGCCACAGTCAGAAGTTCCTGTATCCCTGCTTCTGTGGTATAATGTGCCTGGAGAACCACCTGAGGACCTTATTAAAATGCAGTCTTGCATTTAGTCCATCTGGGGTGAAGCCCAAGATAGTACATCTTCTTCAATCTCTTAGCTGGTGCTGATGCTGTGACTTCAGGGAACCCACTTTGAGCAAAAAGCCTTCCAATTAAATAATTTAATTATAAGCAACAATAAAAGTTCCCCTTGTGGGGCTAATATGGGCTATTACAAACTGATGTCACATGGAATATAATTTTCCTTATTGTTCTACATGGCGTGACAGAATGAGAAAGTCACAGAGAAAATGCTCTTCTATCCAAAATTGCTTTCTCCTCACATCACTAGAGAATTTATTTGTGCTAATATTAATAGTGAAACTTTCATCTAATATTAAATAAGAGGGGGAGGGTTCTAAAATTAGCTTTGTATATTCTTAGAGATCAACTTGTAAAGGAAATCTAAGGCACATTTTGAATCATCATATGGAAGGGGAGCGATATATATATTTTTCCCCTCGGAACAAAGAAGTATTCAGTTAGACTGTACAAATTCACATGAGCCAGCAGGAAGCTAGATGTCCAAGAGGAGCCCTCATGTAGGCTCAAATGAGGACATCTTCTTTGTGAAAATGGAGGAGGCCAAAGGGTCCTGTAGGGCATGAAAATGTTAATCCTGAAAGCCACACCATCCTTGCTGGTGTCTCAGAAAACAGAAATGTCCACTAACTCGCTCACCAAGTCACTTCTTGAAGAGAAATATCAGTATTGCTTCAGCAGTCAGATACATCATTGCAGAGGGTAAGGAGGAAAACTTGCTGCTATAATAATTTGCTCCAATGGAGGAGACACATCTGTTCTTGGCTGAGGGGCCCTGTTCTGTCATAGCACTATTGGGCTTTCTCAATCTTAAGGCAGATACAACAGCCACCAGCAGAGATGAGAGTGGGCCTGAAAGTTGAAAAATCAACTTTCAGAACACAGATGGGCCCTTTGGGTGGGTCATGCTACTAAGTTAATGTCAGAGACCTCAGCATATTTTGAGCCTGGCCATGGATGTACACAAAAAAGCACTGACCTGTTTCCAAATTCTCTGTCGTTCTCTAGGTCACCAAGAACATGGTTGAGACTATGGTCAAATAAAAACAAGTATTTCATTGAGTTGTGGATGTAGAGTCATGGCACAAGGACCTCATAATCTGTTTCTGGTTCAGTGACTGTCATCAACAAGGTAAGGAATCAGGACTCATAGTCTCACCCTCATCCCTAATAACAATCACAGCTTCAGTCTACTTCTGAGAACTCTTAAACAAAAGATGCTTGCCAGCACATAGTTGGAAGAATGCCATGGCTATAATATAGGAACAGCTTTCACCTCAGAAAAAGAGCTGGATCTAGAGTGAGGCAAAAGAGGTGTTCCCCTCCCGGCTATAAGATTTAAGGGGACACTGACTCTCAGAGTCATGTGAATGCATCAAGTGCAAAGCCATCATTTGGACAAACCCAAGAGGAAGTGCTTTCTTAAAACTGAACTACTTGGGTCCACTTGGATGTAGATTTTTCTCTCAATAAATAGAGTTGCACTTCACATTCAAGAACTTTGCATTCACAAATTCAACCAACTTCAAATGTCGGTTGAATACCTGAATGCAGAATCCACAGAGACAGAAAACTGATTATATGAGACTTGAGTATGCATGGATTTTTGGTATCTGTGTGTCAGGAGTGGAAAGTGAGAAGAGAGGGGGCAGGGAGAAGCAAGAGGGGTGGATACTGAAACCAACTCCCCCAAGGATACCAAGGGATGACTGTGATTAAGTTCAGAATGAGCAAATTATACATGGATTTTGGGTTGCTAGGGGCTATTGGCACCTGTATTGTTCAATAGTCAATCTTCAGATTACTCATCAGATTACTGTAATCTTCAGATTACTCTTAGATAATTATGAAACTGGAGTGAATTACGTGACCCACCCCACTCAGTGCATTTGATGAAGTCCTAATACCAGTGCCGAGAGTTGGATACCTTCAAAAAAATAATTCAAGTAAAATGAACTCATATGAGTGAGCTCTAATTCAATAGGACTAGTGTCCTTAAGGGAAGAGGTGATTGGGACACAAACACAAAGAGAAGGTGGTCACTTGCAAGGAAAGGATAATGCACACATCTAACCTTCCCCCATGGCTGTCCAAAGAAAACAACCCTGCTGATACCTTTATCTTAAACTTTTGCCTCCAGAATTGTGAGACAACAGATTTCTTTTGTTTTAGTTAGCTGGTCTCTAGCACTTTGTAATGACAACATTAACAAATCAGTAAGAATATTTCCTGAGTTTTCTAATGTCCATTTCTCTTACTTTCTTCTTTGAAAAAAGTCCCTGATCACTGTGGAAAAGCAGTCACAGCATCTTAAGGTCAACATTGTTATCCAAGTCTCAGCTCTCAGTGAAAGCAACACAAGAAAAAACAATAGTCTGGGACTGAGGTTGAACATTTCCCAAGTAGCCCATTATAGATGAATGAGGGTTTGGAGAGATAGTAACTTATAGTTTGAGAAATCAGAGATACAGATTTTAAGTGAGCAAAAATGTTTGAAAACATTGGGATTACTACTAATGAGGAAGAGATGAAGAGCTTGCTCCTGGAGATGAAGTAAGCATATAGTCATTGCATTGATGAGTTCAGGCCTCACAGGCAGTTTTTCTCTAGGTTTATCTCTATCACTTCTGTATCTGATTTCAAAGCTAAGGAGACTCACTCAATCAATGGTGTCAACATGAAAAAGTCACAATCCATCAATTGAATGTGAGAATGGCACACTGTGGTTATTTTTAACAGCTATGAAAATGTCAATACATTAAGCTGAGAGGAGATGTGTGTGCCTTTGCTGATGATGAGACCCAGGAACCCGGCTTTCTATGGTTGTATGCTCTGCATTCTTCTGGTTTCTATGCACTGTGTTGGTGTGGAATAGTCATAGCAGAGTTCATAAGATAAAAGGAGAGAAAGTTCAAGATACCAGAGGGACAGAGTTGTCTTTTAGGAAAGCAATACAATTTGACTGTTAAAAGGGTCACTTTACAAAAGTCTGGGCAAGGGAAATTTTCAGGGATCCATTTCCTTCAGAGAGAAATGTCTTACCTTCTCTCTAAAGTCCAGGTGGCTGCCTCCATGGCAAGAAACAAGCATCCTTCTCAGGGGTGGTGGGAGAGGAGTCTGTCCTACACATCACTTACCACATGTAGAGGGACTCTTTCAGATACATTCTGGAATAAAAGGCTTTTGTAGACAGCCCTGGGAAAGTAACCATCTTTGACATTTCTTGTGAGGAAAAGTGTGTTTTGAGTTCTGAATGACTGACTTTTAAACACACTTTGGGAACACCACTCCTGTGGGAGAATTGGGGGGGCTGCCTGTAATAGAATTGTTTGCAGAAGATCTACCTCAGAGTTCCAAAGGCAATCGTATAAACATTTGAAATGTGCTCAACCCCACAGCACTTTGGTTACTCAGCAACCTTTAGTCAAATAGAAATCAGTCAACTAACAAGTATGATAGGAAATCCATGTGGCCAGGTAAGATGTTCATCACGTTCTTGTGATACTCAAAGCATAAAACCCAGATAGAGCACTGTCCTTTTGAATTTCTATTTCCTGAACAAATATCAAACAACATTTAGCCAAATTTCAGAAATTACACACCAAGTGGCAAGGGGGGGGGGGGGACTTTCTCAAAACCATGCACATCATCTTTTTAATTTCTTTTTTGATTTCCAAAGAATTTCACAAGGTTTTCTACTCGAGGACAAGAAAGGAAGCCTCAGTTACCCCAATTTTAAAGGAAATTTTAAGTAGTGATTTACAAAAACATTTTTCCTTTTATTTCACTCACAATTTACATGAGTTTGAAAGCCCTGATTTCAACCTGAATTCAGCATATTTTACAGTTGTTTTTGTTAAGGATTTCCTCTGCTACTCTCTCAAATCCTTCTCCTAAAAGGCTGGAAGAATTCCTTCAGATAGATTTTGGTGACTGATCTTTCCCAAACAACAAGGAATAATGTTGGAGGACCAAGAGGCTTTTGTGATAAGCAAAGCAATAGCTGAACTGCACTTCACAGACACTCTTAGTGGAGAACAAAACACAAACAGAAATGCAAGTGGTCACTGTTCCTAACTTCAGGGAATAAGTGGCCAGGAATGAATATTATGACACCGATTGTACAATGCAGAAAACAAAATTTATATAATACCTTGTTGTTTACTGATATTTTCATTGGATCTGCCAAGTTATCTGTCCTATAACATACCTAGGACTGCTTCCAAGCTTCTTCACCTATTGGCATATAAATTGCTGCTTTTAGAAGTCTCCAGTTTTCAGCCTACATATCAACCAGTGATTTGCATAATCCTTATTACCCTCCCTCCTACCCCAATCTTTTCTTCAGTCACCTAATGCAAACAAGATCTGGCTCAAGCTTCCCTAAACTAATCCATGCTAACACCATTTAGAAGGGAGACTATTCCGTGTAGTTGGCACAGCCAAATAAGCTCCCTATTGTATAAAGGGCAGTCTCAGTAGAAAGACATTAATGAATATGCCAATGGGGAGAGCCTTCAGCTTCTCAGTTGCTTGCTGAACCCTAATGTTGGAAGGACTTTGTGAAACTGGAATACTTTTTTAAGCAAGGTAAGGAATTTAACTTCAGTTCCCTCTCTGATTCCCAGTAGCTCTTTGAGATCCAGAACAAAAGCAACAACTTTATGAAGACTGAAGACTAGCCTGACCCTCCAATTTTCCTTCACTAAATCCAATAATCAGTCTCCCCTTCAAATTCAAAGTATGGTTGTTTTGAATTGTGTATGACTCCCACATTGTTCATTCATATGTAAGTAATCTAAAGATTGATACTGTGTCTTACACATCTTGGCAAAATCCACAGTTACAGCACGAATAATAAATGCTTCTTGAATACATACATTCATACATACATACATATGCATATTTAAAAATATTTTTAAACGCTATTTCTTCCTTAATATCTTTAGACTTTGGCTTACTATTTATTCACATAGGAAAGTATTCCTCTCCTTTCCTTCCTATCTGTTTACACCACTGCTGCTGCATGGAAATGTCTGTTATGATGAAGCTATTCTTATCTGTGCAGATTGTGTGTCCAATGTGATTTCTACTGACACATGTTAATATTGACCAACTTAAAATGTGACTACTGGAACTCAGAACCAAATTTTAAATTTTATTTTATTTCCATGAAGTACATACCCACATATGACTATTGAACACTGGAGAGCACATACGCTAGAGGAATATGAACGAATTTCTTGCAGAACTTCTCTGACTATCTCAGCACCATCACATGAAGGCATATCAGTTTTATACTTGAGCCTCAGAACGTGCATCACTACATACTTAGTTGTCTATTTACCTGATTTCTTCACTGAACTCTAAATTTCTAAAGACATGAGTTATATCTTATTTATAGTTTTACAGTTTTATCCCTTATACCAAGTGCATATTGGCATTTTGTAGGTGCTTAATAATGATTTTTTGAATGAAAGGATGGATAAATGAACTGATTGCTCAGTGGACTGATGGAGACATTTCCTCTTAGGTACTAAGTTTCCAAAATAGATGCCTTAGAAACAAGACATTAATAGTGGTGATATGACCAAGCAACTAAGGAGCATGCATGACTTGTTAGCTTATCTTTCCTTACAAATGCAAACTCTGTTTTCTGCATAGCTGGAACTTAGAAGCAATTCACTTGGAGAGCCTCTGGTCATTACACCATGACTCTGTCCAGACTTGCTCTTTAAGAAAATTCCCAGGAGATAAAGTTCACTACAGTGATGGAGTGAGATAAAAATGTTTTTGCTGTGATCGCATGTTCTCACACACCCCATACTGGTCAACAGAACAGCTGGACTCATTCATCAGATTTGAAAATAATCACATCTTCACTCTCTGTTATCATGGGTATGGCTATTCCAAATGGCATGTTGGCAAAGAACCTTCTTAGCAATCTCCCAGACACTCAACCACCCCCATTCAAGGAACTGGGGGACTCCAGCACCTCTACTAGCATTTCTACCAAACCCACTTGCTGGGGAAAAGGAGGCTATCATTCAAATCAATAATGATCCTAGGTGTTTTGGGGAAAAAATGCCAAAAATTGGCATAGCAACTGCTCATTTCATTTTAGACTACATAGTTGAGTCTCATAGCTAGACATATTCCAAATATTTGTAAAGTAATTTGTACAGACATAGTAAAGCTTTATTTAAGGCAATGGAATTTAATATATATTTCTTAGTGAGACTCTGGTCTTCTGTGTAACTTTTGCCTAGGGTCCCCTTCCCTCCCCTTCCCTCCCCTCCCCTCCCCTTCCCTCCCTTCCCCTCCCCTTCCTTTCCTTCTTTTTTTTTG